>JANHGN010017448.1:4339-17861 GCA_024605025.1 Megaceryle maxima | reverse complement strand
AAAAAAAAAAAAAAAAAAAACCCCAAAAAAAAAAAAAAAAAAAAAAAAAAAAAAAAAAAAAAAAAAAAAAGAGGGAAACTCATTTAACTACTTCAGAGTAAACAACATATGACTGGGTTTTACTGTTTCTTCCTTTTCCATTTAGTGAGCTGAAGTGATGTCCCTACTACTGACACAACATCCTTGAAGAGCTAGGTTGCCATGACAAATGGGATAGAGTATTGCAGGAATTATGTATGGATGCTTTTTATTTAGTGTTTTTTGGGATGAGTTTCTTTGGTGTTTTTAGAATACAGGGAGATGAACAAGTTCCTTCTCTGTAGTGAGCGATCATACATGTCAATCAGCACTTTCTGGTATGCTGCTGAGAGATGTTTTCTTCTATTTGTCCAGACCAAGCTATATTAAGACCACCAAATAAATTTTATACAATAAAGAAAGCTGAATTAAAAGAATAAATATTCAAATCCTTGTAAAGTAATCCATATTAAATGATTATTATTTTTTTTAATTTGGCTTTACCTAATAACACAATCAAAAGAAAGAAAAATATGCCTTTACTTCAGTAATCCTCACTGGTCCACACCTCAGGAATAATTTTGCCAGAACACTTAGTGTGACTCTTCTGTCCATTTTGGAGTATAGGAGATGCAAAGGATCACAGTTATTTGGACTCTCATTTGTCTAATCACAAAACCACATAGTGTCACACTAGTCTGTTGCTAGTGCCACGCTTCAGAACACAGCAAGAAATCAGTATGGACTAAAATTCTCCTAAATTTCCCAACTGACTTGAGATGAGTCTTGGCTCCCATGTGCCTCAGCCACCTTTTGAAAACACTCATTAAGTCTAAGGAACTAAGCAAATGTCACCTATCATCTTAAAAGGATATCAATCTTCATTTTATTACTCTTGTATAATTGTTTATCTGATATATACATAGTACCATCTAGAGATCCAATGTTTGTCTTCACTGTGGCACATTAAAAATCTAGCTTAACTCCTCTCAAAATTCTATGTGAAAAGTCTATCTCAGTTCAGTCCTCAGATAAAAATGAGGTTTAGACAATAAATTTAGAAATACTATCACATTTTCATCTGGAGAACAGATTTTTAAAATAATGCAGTTGCTTTGGCATTACTTAGGCAAACCAAATGGCATTTTGTCCATTCAGATAAGAATGGGAAGCAAGAGAAAGAAAGTACCCGAAGTACAGCTCATTTAGTATTAACCTGGAAAAGGGAAACAGGGTATTATAAAAGAAATGCGATTTTTTTTTTTTTTTAATGTCATAAACCTCATTACTGTTAATGATAAGGATAAGGTCTTCAAAATTTCAATATTTAGGGACTTCCATAGAACACTTAGATCTATTAAGTCCCACTGCTGATGGTGGTTGCTGCAGAAGAAATTCAACAATTAGAGAATAGGTTGATTTTCCAGAGGGTTTGCTCCCATCTCTATAAGTTAGCAGCATTTTAAATCATGAATGATGATTTATGTGCATTACATTGAGCTACTGCTCACCTTTTTTATAAATTCTGAGTATTATCACACCAAACTACCAGAAGCAACAGCTCTGTGAGGAATTAATTGTGCCGCTATATGAAGATTGAAATCAATCCCAGGAATACACACACATATTTGCTTGCTAACTTTATAAAATTGTCATCTTAATATGTGAAACAGACATTCAAATACTCAAAACTGTCTGTCTTCAAGTAAGTTCCTTTTCCTTGAAGTTTGTTTTAAGATGACCTTCCCAAGTAGCATTCAGTGATAACAGCATGTGGTGGTTCCTTGAATTACGCAAACCCTCAGACTACTAGCAAAACATGCTCTTACAGGGGGCAACAAAATCACTTGAGTAGGAGTCTAAGGAAGCATAATCACCAATGTTCTCCCATGAACATCAGCTCCACGAGATGTAAGAGCAGAAATATGGGTTATTCAGATTTACAATGGGGTTAACTTTCCCAAAAATCTATGTCCTTGGTGTAATTTGAAAAAAAGGATGTCACACTATTCTCAGTAGGTAGAGAGCTATTTCATCTTGAAAAAGGAAGAATGACAAACACTAGCAAACTCTTTTGCCATTTAAAAACTCCTGTCCTTGCACATTACTCTTTCACAGAAATTTTTTTTTTTTTTTTTTTTTAAATCTGTTTTGCTCTGTACACAAAGCTGCAACTAATTACAAGAAGAGACAGATGCTGAGTAGCCTTAAGGCTTTCCCTGCCACCACAGTGAGTCTGTGCGCTAGTCAACAAGCAGGTAGTGAGTGAACTCAAATGTTATCTGACAAGGCAGCAGATCCCATCACCTAGGGTTAGAATACAGACAAGCAACTCTGTGTTCAAAAGTAAAGACAGAAAAATTTCAAGCAGATTGTTTCTGACAGAAATCATATCACAGCCGCACTTTCTGACAAAGTCTACGCGAATGAAACTATACACTTTCTGTTTCCCATCTTCCCCTTTAAGAAACAGCCAGTATTGCAAAGGTACATTGAAGGTGACAGCTCAATGCACAATAGTTAGCAAGTTCTTCTATTCTTGTTTTCTCTTTGCAGGTATTAGGAAACCTCTATATCTGCTTATCTGTGGAGTAGGGGAAGATTGTCCCACCTTTTTCTAATCATTCTTTGTTTCCTAAACACTTCTTTCTCACAGATGTGAGAAGTCAGTTTTAAAACACACTTGTGGCATGGAGAAACTTCACTTGATTACATGGAGGCTGCATCACACTAAAAATGAAAGTTAGTAAAAAAGCATAAAACCTGGATATAATTACTAGTATTGTTTCCACTGCAAGGCGAACAAAACGTCCAAGGAAATGTGCCAGCTGAATTTAGTAGAAAATTTGGTTATTAGCTTTGAAACAGATTTTTTGCCCTTCCTCTACTATAACCATGCTCTCCAAGGATGCTAAATGCATTTTTGAGTGTTGCAAATCTTTGCAAAATAACAAATTTGAACAGTGTTGTTGCTTTGCACCCAGAAAAGATTGAATTGATCTAGATTGATTTGGCTGTTTCACTGTGAGTAATGTCAAAACAAGACAGGAGAAATACAGTGCTCAATGGAGCACATCAGGTTCTAGCAGTGCTGTGGATTTTGACCTGCAAGCTGGGCATTTGCTCCCAATGGCCCGTGAAACCCCCTAGGGAAGCTTTTGGGCTTTACTAACTAGCATTGCAAATACCACTGTCTTTTGCTGAAGACCAGCATTTTCCAACCTGAAAAATTAAATGGAGAATGTGAAGCTTGCTTGCTTACCCTGTGGCATCATTAAGACACTGAAGGTGAAGGAGGCATTAATTTCTAAATATTCCTTTTAGCAGAAAGGGATATGCACACCAATAATTACCACAGATGAAATAGAGGACTGTAAACGGGAGGCACAAGTAAAGTAGTATCGAACATAGAGCATGTTCACCCTGTGTTAAAGTTATTTTGGACTGCAGGTTTCCTTTACATTTCCATTCCTCCCTCTAACATTTTTAGGAAAGATATTAATAATTGCTTAATACTATAGATTTGGAGCATTGATCTACCTTTACCATTACTAAAATGATCATTGCAGCATATTTTACTTGAGATTATGCCAGAAAACTAGCGCCGTGAATATGCAAATACATTTGAATGTCATCTTGTTGGAGTTAGTTGATTTTCTAGTATTCCCTACCATGTAGCACACTGATTTCGGTATATTTGCTTTAGTCATAATTATATGTTCATGGTTTGAGATGTAGTACCCTCCACACTGGAACAATGCTATAACTTCATAATTTGCTAAATTAGTTTTTTAACAATAAAGTCTGATAGATATTTTAGGGGTTAGAGCTATTAGAACTATATTAGCAGCAGTAGTCCCCAGTTATATAGTTCTACAATAAATGTGGTTTGTTAGGCTTCTTACCACAGAGAATTTAAATTTTTACTGCTGGAATTTTTTTCTGTTCTAAGTATTTTATAGAAAATAAAATTCCATGTTAGAAGTAATAATGTGTCCTTAAAAGTGTAGTTCGCAAGACTGTGTTTGCTATATGAAGGTTTATCATACTACAGCTGCTTTTGTCAACTCCCTCCAAGTTAACATCGCTGCTCACTGATACAGTAACAGTAGTGTCATACAGTTTATGAACAATTTAAAAGCAGTTAGACTTTGGGACCAGTCATGCACATCATGTGTAGATTTGAGTGTCCTGCCTGAGGTTATGAAAGACCTACAGCCCACTTCTCTTTCTTTAAAAGTCTGAAGAACCAAAAGAAAAAGCATCATTTGCAACAGCAATATATTTTGCCAAGTTATTTCCCCATTTTTTCTGACAAACTCTTTGGAAATCAACAAGCAGTCTGAAAGGTGTGAGATGAGATGTCCTTAAGAAAAGGGAAGAACAAAATCTTCACAGCTTTTCTACTAAAAGAAAGTGACCAAGAAAAATCAGACTTAAAATTAAACAAAACCTTGCTGATTCCAGAACACTGATACCTCAAACTTGGTATACTGTTTAATTCATCCAGGCAGACCCTGAACTTGAGAGCACTTAGGCTTTGGACCTTTCAGATTAAATGAATGGTTGGATGACTTACTCAAATAATAATAATAATAAGCTTTTTCTATAATCAAATGAGCTGCCTGGTCTCTGAGAAATAATTATATCATGAGCGCCTGAACATCATGATTTCTTCTTGATTAATGTGACTAGCCAGGAAGGCAATGTTCACAGAAGGATAAAAATTACAAGAAGTGAAAATTACAAAGAGATTACAAAAGAAAATTACTAATATAGCCCAGTGACTCAGTTACTCTGAGGTTACTCCAGACATACAGTAGGATGAAAAAAATCTGCTGGAAATATTTGCTCCTTTTCCACATTTTATCCTGATCCTTGAAATAAAAGCTGTTAGTTCACCCCTCCTTAGACACAGGATCAGTTGTTTTAAGCAGCATTTGGCAGTTGTACACAGACAAGTCCTTATGTAAATACATAAGGAGAAAGTCTCTACAAGTTTGGGAACATTTTATAGAAGTTGAACAGACATGATATATATTTGACGAGAGAATTAGACAAGCATCCTTTATCAAACATGGCAAAAGCTTAACCAGTTTATTAACAACAGCTATATTTTTGTAATAAAAGCAGGAAGACAAGTGTTTCCTTGCTTTGGTTGCAAAAGACAGGTACAGATCAGGGCTTCCACAAGGAGGGGACCTTTGTCTGGTAAGAAGCTGTAGGTACTGGAGGCCACCAGAATCCAGAAGGAAATACTAGTGCTATATGAATACCTGCAAGTTTCCTAATGTTCAGTGATTACAGTCCCTACAAACTTAGCAGTTTTTAATGAAAGGAGGTTACTAGATGCTCTGTATTAAGAATGTTTTATCAGATCCACTGACTTTTTCCTCTATCAGATTCAATCCTCTGAACTACAAAATGAGAATCAAGATATCCAGGACTGATGTCCAAGAACAAATAGAGTATATTTTTAAAATTTAGTTTCAGTATACAAATATACTACAAAAGATATGTATTTATTCTATTGGGTAGTTTAAGAGAAAACACAAAGTGAGAGATGTATACTTTAACAAGAGTCTGACTGTCTCTGTAAAACAGAAATAGAAGAGTTCTAAGCAGTAACTTAATAGCTCTATAACTTGTTTTTGCTAATAAAGTAAGTAGGAGGTTAGATCTGGAATAAGTTTCCTATTTACAGAATGAAGATGCATGCAGTCCTGATACCTAAGCATTTTAAAAATACATCAGAAACTAATTTCATCATCACTATATCTGTTTTATGCCTGCATAAAATTCTAGCTGCAAGGATATTTTGATAGTAATGTTCCTCCACTTTCTTGATCTCTTGTCTATTTTGTTGACCCAAAAAGGCTAAAAAACATAAGAGAAACTTTATGGAACCTGTTTATACTAAATTCTGTAGATTAAGTAGTCACAAATGGTAGTCATATATTTTATTTTCTTAGTTTGCACATCTGATGAAAAAAAATAGTGTTCACTGCAAAATCACTAAGAAAGCTTTGGAAGGAATAGTAGATACCTTCCATTACTTAAGTATGATTACTTTATGAAAGCAATAAATTAAATGACTTGTAAGCATGCAAAAATATACAGTATAGATGTTGGAGTGTGACAAATATTTCTGAAGGACTCCTTAGAAATTGTCATTGCTGTGTACCATCATGGCGGTAGGAGAGCTTTGTTGTAGCTATCGCATGACTCCAAATGAAGAGGACTTTGCACATCGCGGAGCATTCTACTCAAAAGTTAACATGCCTCTGGTATTTTTAAAAATGCCCAAAACAAACCACCACAAAAACTACACATCATACTTTTAAAGTTAGAAATACTAAACTCAAGAATCCAAGTGCTTAAACAACTGTTTAGGGACTTTAGGAAACAGACCCTGTTGACAGTGAATTAAGGATAAGCAGTTGTCTGAATTCTCTCTCTAGATTGCCTAAGGGTCCAGAAGTTGTGTTGTCACACAAGCTATAAAGCAACACAAGTGGGTCAACACAGGTACTCATGAGAGTCTGAAGTAAAATTTAAAAATGTAGCCTATATGTACTCTAAGTGCATATCTGTGCATTATGGTCTTAATTAAAGGATGGCACATGACACCTCAATTCACTCAGTGTCTCTGCAGATTAAAAAAAAATAAAATATATGCATTGTGTTTCAATTTGCTGATAAAGCCTTGTTGAAAGGAATAAAGTGGCCAATTTAATGTGCAGTCTACAGAGGTAATTTTTAAAAAATATTTGTGAAATGGCAAACCACCACAAGGACCAGAAGATGTCTTTTGGTCCTGCTACAGATAACTAGTATGATAAATAGATACATAGTGGAATTACATGTTATTTTAGTGCAGTTAATGAAAGAAAGGTGTTTTCTTTGCTTTTTGCTGTTTCAAGGTAGTTGTTGCTGGTTAGTCCATGCAGTTAAAGGGTTTTCCTTGTGCATCAGGTGCTCACAAGGGCAGGAACTTTGCTTTGGTATGCATTTGGTACACATTTGCAAAGTTCTGTGTGTATTTCTGGTCCCTTAAAAAAAAATAGCTAACACTAGTATGCTTCATTTAACATACCTAAAAATATTTTTCCCCCAGGAACAGCAAGCATGCACTCTGTAGCTGGCCACAAGGCCAATAAAGTGTAATGTACAGAGACACTGAGGATCATCTCTCCACATCTCTCTATCCTTTGCTATGATCTCTGGGTCCTGCTTAAAGCTCTACTACACTTGAAACTGGTTATTCCAGTAATTAATAATCATTAGGGGGTACTGTGATTATATGCATCTAGACAAAGCAGTAGTCATTCTGACATTTAACTTGGCTTTTTTCCTAAATGAAGTCCTTTAAAAAGCAAAACAAAACCTCAAAGCATCTGTAATGACATTTTTAGCCCTCAACTTTGTAAATTAAAGAAAAATGCCTATTTGTATATAAAAGGTAAAAAAAACCATATAGAAGTGTATGTTGTGTATAAAGATAACAGCTTAAATACTTTTCTGACACAGAACATGCCAAAAAGCAGTACTGTTAAAGCATACCTTCCAGTTGTCTTTGCATTCTTATCACTGATGTTATTTGCTGCTCCTGCCTGTGTTCACCTTCAGGGCACCGTCCATTGGCAGAGGCCGGCTGTTCCTTCTATGAACACGAGATTCTCTGTGTGGCCTCTCTTGAAGAAAGTTTGATCATCATTGACAGTTGCCCTGCTGCTCTCAAAATGCCAGGAGGAAGAGATGAGGGGCAGACAGTAATACAAAGCCATCTCCATAAACGATGGCCACAAATCCTGCCTCTCTATAAACACAAGCAGCGCGACATTGACAGAACTATCATACCTTTTGTACAAGGAAGAAAATGCGTTTATCTTCGGGTTTGTATCTCAGTTGCTTTTGTTAGAAATTCATTAGATTTACCTTGTGACTAGTTTTGGTTTGAGTGTTTTTTTGTGGTGGGATTTTTTTGTTCATTTGGGTTTGGTTTGGGTTTTTTTGGGCTTTGTTGTTTTTGTTTTGTTGTGGCTTTTTTTTTTTTTAAATCACAGAATTGTCATGGTTGGAAAAGACCTCTAAGATCATCATGTCCAAATGAAGAGTTTCTCTTATTTAAGCTACATATTTTCTAGGAGAAATTTTTTCTGCTATTCAGACAGCATCTACTCAGGTATTTGCAATAACTCAAATCCCCTTACTTGTTCAGGAGACACTGACTGAAACAAAAATCCAGTGTAATTTAGCTAATGGACAGAACTGCATAAAGATGTTCCAATTATACAAAATACATTCTGTTCACCCTGAGCCATACTTAGAACAATTACTCCTAAAGGGAGAAAAGCACAGAGAACATTTCTGGGTTTATTTCAATAGCTCAAATAAGAAGAATCGCCATAAGAAGTCTTAAAAAACTAACTGGACAGGAGGAAATGTCTCCTTCAGATCTCCACTGTAGGAGATATGCAGCAGACATGGTCTACCCTATTGCTAAGTTTGTTTCAATACTTTCAGATGGAATGGCAATGCACTGCAATCTTACCCTTATAGAAGGCAAAACTATAGTTATCCTCAGTCTCAGAGCAACAATATGGCAATGTAGAGAAGAAAGATTTATATAAGAGTTATTTTATAAGGCTTTAGTAGTGATAGTCATCAAACTACTAAACATACACCAGTACGAAGGAGATGTGTAAATCACAATCCTGTAGTGCGTGTTTTGTAGGTGAACTGCTATTTGAACACAGGTCTACCTTGATTTATTCAGGATTCCCTTGACAGGATAAAAGTCAGTCATGTTACAGATCCCATTATCTAATTTTTTTAGATCATATTTATGAGCTTGATTGTTGTTATATAAAGTAAAAAACTGTTCAGTTGTTTATTTTCCATTATTACTAATCACCCACCAAATAATAGATAAATGTAAAAGTCTGTTTGAAATAATTTTTTTTTCAATTTTCTACAACAGAATATAATTACAATATTAAAAATAATTTCACCAACCTCCAAGAAAAGTGGCTCATGGCTTTTGGGTATTTAATGAATTACATCTTGGTTTTGTTGTTAAACATGATTTTTAGCCACACTTGTTTCTTAATAATAATAGGTTTTCAAAAAAAAAAAGCTTCTCTATTTTTGCTTTCTTTCATCAACTGCTATTTTGTTTCTCTTTTTGTCTCCAGCTGTTCATGTTATTACTTGCTTAATTCTTCCTTTTTTCCTCTTTCGATCTTCCCTCCCTCCAGGTGTTTCAATGCTAGTTTTCCACTATTCTATCTGGAGGTTTTATGTATTTATTGTTGCTATTTTAAGTTAAAATAATCTCATCAGATCATTGTCATCCCTGTTAGAGTGATTTTTTTTTTTTTTTTTTTTTTTTTTTTTTTTTTTTAGGTTTTTTTGCATAAATAAACATGAGATTAATGTGTGGCTAAACACAGCTTCATTTTACAGTATAATTTCAGCTTTCTGTTTATTGGTTACAATCTCAAGAAAACATACCATCAGCTCATCAAAATCAATATATTGTTGGAATTCATACTCAATAAGAATTACATTAACATTCAGTCATTCTGAATTTCCTTGTGTGCTTTAAAAATGGTAGCAAATTAAATTTTCTCTCTTCACATGTAAGTTGCAAGTGATCTGTAGGACTGGAATCCATATTCACGTTAAGTAAATGCCACGAGCAGAATAAAAACTGCATGGGGTATGGCACAAATAAAGCTGCTTTCTATAAAAGCTATTTCACCCTGTAGCAGTGGTAAACTCAGTAGCCAGTTCTTTAGCTGCAGTGTAAGCCTACTTGTGTAAACTTCCTGCACTCTAGGGAGCAGTAAGGTCCAGTATATTCTGTAGTACTATAGAATAGAATATAGTGCAACAGAACTTCTGTCACTTAGACAGTTTCACAAGTGAAGTCAGTCATGGACTAAAATGAAAAAACCTGCCCACAAAATTGCACTTGCTCTTAAAATTATGTGAATAATTATTTCCCATGCCAAATGTACTCTCAAGTTGTGTTAGTAACTGCTTATGTAGAAATAATTTGATTTTCCAATATCCTTCCATTATATTTTGCCACATTCTTCTAAGGGCACATTCACTAAATAGCCACTAGAACACAATAAATTTCAGTGATTAAAAATACTCTAACTGGAAGATATTTGACATCAGTGAGGACCCAAGGCACAAATTTCAGAACCTAATTTTACTATTTGAATAAATAGAAGTTTTTATAATTGAGGCTTTTTTATAATTGCACAGCTCCTCAATTACCAAAAAAAAAAAAAAGAAAATGAAAAAAAAAACCTGATCAAAAAGCAGCACTAAATTTGCATCCTTTCACTGATTTTACACTTTGAATAACAGCATACCATTTTCTTCAACTAAAATCTCAGTACCAATACTAAGTGGATGTCTGAGGAAGGCATACAAGTATCTTCATACTATCGTCATACACTATACTGAGACACACTCAATTTTAATTCATCACTGATACATTCTGGGACAAATGCTATGACCAGCACATCAAATGATTCTTGCACTGATATGGTTTTATACTTGTTAGAAAGAGATCAAAATAAAAAGTATGAGTATAAAAACCTAACTTTGGCACAAAAGTTTAAAGAAATAGTAAAAAGCCTTAATAAGTAATTCCACCACAACAAGAATACATTTTATATAATTTACTTTAAAACTTCAGTAACATTTTATTTATTATGATTATTATTAAGTAAAAATGTAACTGAGATGTCAGTTTCCTCTACTTGTAGTGTTTTTCTTGGCATTACTAAGAAAGCTGGCAAGCTTCCAGCACCAGAATGGTCTGTTGCCATCAATTTGATTATTTACCCATAAGGTTTTTCAGCTTTTCTTTTATTGAGGAGATGTCGCAACTTTATATAGCTTTGTATTTCTCTGTGTTAGTGCCAAAGACTCAGGACTAGCAACTAAAAAAGGAAATAAAAATTACAGTGTTTAGTTACACTGCCTTAAATTGACGAAACAATGGACATCTACTGCAGTCAGACTAGGTGAATCTTTAAAACTAGATCAAATGCTTTATGCCTAACATCTATTTTACCCATCATTTCATAATGGAGGGGGATTCACATGGAAATGTAGCAAAAGAAACAGTAGGAAAAATCAGTTGCCTAAAAAGCCTAGCTTCAGTAGAGGAATTCTCTTGAGGTCTGCCATGGGGCTACCTCCTTATGGCTGCATGGTGATGGGGAAACAAATGGGTCCAAGCCTGCGATTATCCTACCTAGGATTTGGATCAAAATAAAATTACACCCTCACTGTATGCAATTCTCAATCTTTTCTCCTCTGCAAACATTTATATAACACAGGGTGTCCTTTACCAAAGAAGAGAATATGTAATGTTAACATGTTTATGAAACTTAAATAGTTCAATTGTGTTCATCCCAGTAGCTTTATGAGAAGAAAAAGTATGAAACTCCATGAAATGATATAACTCCTAGGAATTATTACAGTGGTTGTGCATTACTACTAATTCCACCCTATTAGATGATACTATATCTTTTCATAATGAAGATTAAATGCAGCAGAAACTATATAATGGCAGAACTGCTGTAGATCAAATTGAGTCTACCATAAGAAAAATGATCACTGATCCCAAGACGTTATGGAATAGTAAACTTAAATTGTGCTGCTTTTCAAGTTTATGTGACTATGATTATTTAATTTTCCTTTGTGCGTGCTCAAGTATAGCTGTTATGTGACTACACATGAGAGAACCTGAAATTAATTTGTCTGTATAAGATCAGTGACTGTACAAATTCTTATGAAAACTAACATGCCATGACAATAGTAATTTTGATAAAATTACAGCAAGAACTGCAATTCTCTGCCATCTGGCTGTCTCATCATAACTACTTTGATGTGCTTTTTATTACTTATTTACTTACTTCAACTACTTTATCAGTTTCGGCGCTTAGAAATGTTAACTGCAGAACAATATTAAAGATACAGCATTGCCAAAGCTTAACATTAATTCCTTACAAAAAATTTAAAATAATCTGCAATAATTTTTAATTAAAGTCCTAAAAATAATAGGTCTACTTTCTAAAAAGCAGACATTTCATATTTTAAAATGCAAATATGTATCAGGTTGAGAGTATTCTGATTAGTTTCTTCAAAAGTCTGAATGAACTGCCATTCCCCTTTCACCTTGGTATAGAAAAACCTTTCAGTTAAGTATGGAATTGAATTACATATTTACTTAATATATGGGCACAATTAACAGACTAACAGAAGTATATCTAAGTACATTTTTATAAATAAGGAACCCATTTGCTTGAGGTCAGGGTATCAGTACTGTGCATTTCTAATTCAATCATATTTATTCTAAGGCAAATCATCTCTTTGGTGACTTCTTATGAATATTAACTAGCCACTATAATTTATTTTCTTTGTAAGGGTTGGAGGATAGTGAAGAAGGTCAAATACTGCCTTTATCTTACCACTGCAAATCCGCGTGTCTGATAAAGGCCCTGATCTGAAAACATGGAACTTTTGTAATTTTATGCTATAATGTTTCAGAATCAAATTCTTGAGATAAAACCCAGCATGTCCAAAGCTCAAAGAATCATCCCTCTTTTCTAAGAGATATGGATATTTTCCATATACATTCAAGAATTATTAGATCATACTATGTGATGGTTCAAAATGTGCACACCAAGTATCATCTAGTACATGATAATTTGGCAAATGTAGATTTTACATAAATGTTGATCTTCAGAAGTCTAAGGCTAAACCAAAAAATTATGGAAGGTAAGCACATAACTCCCAACGTAGCAGCAACCTAGTTCTGGTTATTTTTTTCATGTACTCTTTAATACTTAAGAAGCACTTTGATACTACCTAAGAAAAGTCAGTTAAGTATAGAGAATAGATTTGAGGAGGTAAATATATACAGTGCAATTTCCAGTGAAGACCTGTATTATGAAACCTGCCATCAGACCTGGCACTATTGACATTCTTGATACTTCTAACAGTTCAGAAGGAGTGTTGTGAGGGGTGAAAACCTGTTCCCACAGCACTCAAAGGCTAACTAACCTGCATTGATCTTGGTCTGGTTACGATTTCACCCATGACCCTGTAAAGACCACTTTCACTTTGAAGTGGTGGTCAAACCTTTACCTGGTGTAAACTGACAGTTCATTGGATTAGTTGACTTCAGTGAAACTGTAAGAATTAATACCAGTTTGGAGTCTAAATCTGTAACTCTAAGTCAGGGCTAAGATCTGTAACAGTGGATGCTGTATTGGTATTACAAAGCTGGAAGTTGACAAGGCTGTCAGC
This sequence comes from Megaceryle maxima, assembly GCA_024605025.1. Classification (NCBI taxonomy): domain Eukaryota; kingdom Metazoa; phylum Chordata; class Aves; order Coraciiformes; family Cerylidae; genus Megaceryle; species Megaceryle maxima. Next base: position 4,499 of record JANHGN010017448.1, on the reverse strand, counting down.
TTTGCCTTCCATGAGCTCTAAATTCTCCATGAATTAGAAGAACAAAAGACAAAAACACAAGAAAACCAAACCACCACCACTAAGAACAAACAAACAAAAATCCAACAAAACAACCAGCCACCCCCCCCCCCCCCCAACCACAACCACAACCACCCACACA
>JANHGN010017447.1:63373-77110 GCA_024605025.1 Megaceryle maxima | reverse complement strand
TATATGAAAAACCTGTTAGATATTAATTTCCATGTATAATTTCCCTGAAATAGAAACATCAATATTTTTCTCTTTTAATTGTTATTATTTTTATTTTCTAAAAAAATTAATGTATTTGTCATCTATGAGATTTATATTATTGCCATTATTTGATATTTCTCTAATGAATTTTCCAGGAGTTTGGAATCAGAAAATGTTTCCCATTTTTTTCATACACAGTGTTTTGCAATGAGGAATTTTTGGGGGGGTGTTTTGTAATTTTATTCTTCCACTTGTTGAAACTACATAGGCTTGAGAGCAAGAAGTGGTAGGCCTTATCCTAACAATATGCCTAATATAAGTCAAGTTAATTGTGTCCTGGAATATAAACTGTTTTTCTTCATTAACTAACTCAGATTTAATTAAAGTCAGACTACCTGAATCCCAACATTCTGAACTCAGTAGAGGTAAACATTTTTTTTAGCCAAGTACTGTGGGACAGAAAAAAATATGTTTAAATCATCTAGTGGCAGTTTTTCAAGGATTACGCATTGCAAATAACACTTTTCCTTTATAAATTCACTGGTTCTCCCTCCTTACAGAGAAATCTTGAGTAAAATTAACACTAATTGTGGACCAGAATTTCCGATTAAATCTTTTTTTTTTTTTTTTTTAATTTAGAAAAGTTAACATCCTTTACTCTAGAAAAACACTAAGATTGAAAGGAAAAAAACCTAGCAATTTTCAGCAATACATCTGTAAAACCTTGAAATCATTTGAAGAAAACATTAAATGTAGTCCTTTAGCAGTAGTCCATCTCATGCTGGATGTGGGAATTTCAATTATATCATCATGTAGCAGATTCAGTACCAGACTGAACTGTCTGTGAGGAACATTTTACTTCAGAAAGATTTATAGTATGCCATTTGTATCACAGGGCATGGAAGATAGCACAAGTTTTCATCAGAAAAAAGAAATGAGGGTATGCCCTGCTCTTCAATGAGGTGCTTAGACTGGGTGTTTGACATGAATCAAGTAGTTTCTATTATTACAATGCTATTAAAAATGTTCCTTAGTGAAGTCTTGCAGAAGCACCATCTTAAAACAGAAATAGCCTTTTAAGTCTCTGAGGAGGGAAATCTTTATGACGGAATACAACACTTCCTTTCTCCTAGACATCTTGAAACCTCTAGAATGCTGCAATCAACAGAATCACAGAATCACAGAATGTCTTTGGTTGGAAGAGACCTAGTCCAACCTTCAACCCAACACTGCAAGCTCACTACTAAACCACGTCCCTAAGCACCAGGTCCAAAAGCCATTTAAATGCCTCTAGGGATGGCAACTCCACCACTGCCCTGGACAGACCATTCCAATGATTGATAACCCTTTCAGTGAAAAAATGTTTCCTAATGTTCAGCCTAAACCTCCCAGTGCAGCTTGCATCCATTCCCTCTAGTCCTCAGGGAGAAGAGGCTGTCCTCCTCCTCTCTCCAACTTCCTTTCAGGTAGTTGTAGGTAGATGAGGTGTCCCCTCAGCATCCTCTTCTCCAGACTAAACAACCCCAGCTCTCTCTGCTGCTCCTCCCAGGACTTGTGCTCTAGGCCCTTAACAAGCATTATTGCCTTTTTCTGGACACACTCCAGCACTTCTATGTCCTTCTTACAGTGAGTGGTCCAGAAATGAATGCAATATTCAAGGTGTGGCCTCACCAGTGCCAAGTACAGTGGGACAATCACCTCCCTATTCCTGCTGGCCACAGCATTTCTAATACAAGCCAGGATGCCATTGGCCTTCTTGGCCACCTGCGTGCACTGCTGACTCATATTTAGCTGACTATCTTTCAATACCCCCAGGTCCTTTTCCAACTTGCAGCTTTCCAACCACACATTCCCAAGTCTGTAACTTTCCATGGGGTTGTTATGACCTAAGTCCAGGACCTGGCACTTGGCCTTGTTGAACCCCATCTGATTAACCTTGGCCCACTGATCTAACCTGTCTAGGTCCTGCTGTAAAGCTTCCCTAACCTCTAGCAGATCGACATACCCACCTACCTTGGTGTCATCTGCAAATTTACTGAGGGTACACTCAATTCCCTCATCCATATCATTAATAAAGATATTAAAGAGAACAGGCTGCAGTACTGACCTCTGGGGAACACCACTTGTGACCAGATGCCAGCCAGATTTAGCTCCATTCACTACCACTCTTTGGGCCCGGATATCCAGACAGTTTTTATCCAGTGCAGAGTGTATTTATCCAAGTCTTCTGCCATAAATTTCTGAAGGAGATTGCTGTGGGAGACAGTGTCAAAGGTTTTACTAAAGGTAGACAATGTCCACAGCTCTTCCTCATCTACTAGGTGGGTCACCTTGTTATAGGGGATCAGGTTAGTCAGGCAGGACCTGCCTTTTGTAAACCCATGCTGACAGGTCTTGTATGTGATGTGTGATAGCGCTGAGCTGGCCTGCTCCATAACCTTCCTTGACACCAAGGTCAGACTGACAGGTCTGTAGTTCTCAGGATCATCCTTTCTGCCCTTCTTGTAGATAGGTGTCACATTTACTATCTTTCAGTCAACTGGGACCTCCCCAGTTAGCCAGTACTGTTGATAAATAATGGAGAGTATCTTGGTAAGCACTTCTACCAGCTCCTTTAGTACCCTTGAGTGGATTCCATCTGGTCCCCTAGACTTGTGCATATCTGTGTCACAATAGGTCAATGAATATTTCATGCTGGATTATGGGGGTTGCATTCTGTTCCCATCCCTGTCTTCCAATTCTGAAAGCTGCACCCTCAGGTAGAAACTGCCATTGCTGTCAAAAACTGAGGCAATGTCAAAAAATTAGGCACTCAGCAGCTCAGCCTTTTCCTTGGTCATAAGGTTCCCTCCTGTGTCCAGTAGAGAGTAAAGATTCTTCTTAGCTCTTCTTTTAACATATTTATAGAAACACTTTTTATTATCTTTGATTACGCTGGCTGGATTAAGTTATAGATGAGCTTTAGCCTTTCTAATTTTCTCCCTACATAACCTTTCAACAACCTTACGCTCCTCCTGAGTTGCCTGCCCCATCTTCCATAGCCGGTAGACTTTTTTCTTTCTGAGTTCTGGCCAAAGCTCTCTGTTTAGGTAGGCCAGTCTTCTACCACGCCAGCTCATTTTACAGTACACAGGGAGAGCTAGCTCCTGTGCCTTGAGGATTTCCCTCTTGAGGAATGTCCAGCCTTCCTAGACTCATTTGTCCTTGAGGACTACCTCCCAAGGGACACCGTCAACCAATCTCCTAATCATGTCAAAGTCTGCCTTCTGGAAGTCCAAGGAGGTAGTTCTATTGACCTCCTTCCTTACTTCCTTAAGAATTTAAAACTCCATCTCATGATTGCTTTACCCAATACAGCCACCAACCTTCACATCTCCCACTAGTCCTTCTCTGTTCACAAACATCAGGTCTAGTACAGAGCCTTCTCCTGTTGGCTCAATCAGCAGTTGTGTTAGGAAGTTATATTTTATACACTCCAAGAATCTCTGGGACTGCTTCCTGTCTGCTGTATTGTATTTCCAACAGACATCTGGTAAATTGAAGTCACCCAGAAAAACAAGAGCTAGCACTTCTGAGACCTTACCCAGCCACCTGTAGAACACTCCATCAATCTCTTCATCCTGACTGGGTGGTCTATAACAGACCCCTACTATGACATCTACCTTGTTGGCCATCTGCCTGGTTCTTACCCATAAGCATTCAACCCTATTATCACCATCATCATCATGCTCAAGACAGTCGAGACCTTCCCTAACATAAAGGGCCACACCACTGCCTCTCCTTCTGTGCCTGTCCTTTCTGAAGAGCCTATAGCCATCCAACACAATGCTTCAATTATGGGATCCATGCAGCCGTGTTTCTGTAAGGGAAATTACATCACAGATTTCCTGCTGGATGATAGCTTCAATCTCTTCCTGCTTATTGCCTATGCTATGTGCATAGGCATAGATGCATTTTAGTTGGTGCACCTTTTTGCATGGGAAGGGTCTAGTCCCTACTTTAGCATTCTCAGGCACTACTGTGAGTCCTGGCTCATCGATAGCCCTTGCGTCTTCCCTATCACATGGGTCACTATCCTTTATGATCCCTGAGATAGCAGTTAAGCTGGCACACTGTGCAATAAAAAATAAAGGTAAAATTTACAGAATCCCAAAGTCATAGAACAGCTGAGGTTGGAAAAGCTCTTTAGAAATCATCAAAGTAGTGGAGGGCACCTCATGTGAAAGCAGACAGAAAATGCCAAAGTACTTAATGCCTTCTTCATCTTGGTCTTTTCTGGTAAGATTTACCGTGCTGAATCCCAGGCCACTGAGCCCATAGAGAAAGTCTGGAGAAAGGGAGGTTTACCTTCAGGAGAGGAGGATTTACTTAGGGAATGTTAAACCAGACTGATTATGCACAAGTCCATGAGGCCTGTGAGTGCTGAAGGAGATGACTGATATCATTGTGGGGGCACTCAATAATCTACACAATATCCTGGTGACTGAAGAAAGCTCCTGAAGACTGGAAAAAAGCAAATACCAGCCCTGCCCTCAAGAAGGGGAAGAAATTGGATCTGAGGAATTACAGGTCTCACCTTAGTCCCCTGGTGATGCAGCAACTAATCCTGGAAAACATTTCCAGACATGTCAAGGACAAGAAAGTGATCTGGAATAGTGAGCATGGATTCATTAAGGGGATATAATGCTTGACCAACCTTCTACCATGAGAAGACCAAGTCTTCTACCATGAGATGACTAATTTCATGAATGAGGGTGAATGAGAGCAGTGGTTATCTTGATTTTACTAAGGCTTTCAACACTGTATCCTATAATATCTTCATAGACAAACTAATAAAATACAAGCTAGATCAGTAGATGATGGGGAGGAGTGAAAACTGGCTGAAAAGACAGGCCCAGAGGATTGTAATCAGTGATATGTAGTCCCGCTGAAGGAGATTCACTAGTGGAGTACTACCCCAGGGCTCAATATTGGCATCAATGCTGTTTAACATCTTCATTAATGGCCTGGAACCTGGCACAAGATTGTATCCTCAGCAAGTTTGCAAGCGATATGAAACTGGGAAAAGTGACTGATACAATAAATCGTTGTTCTGCCACTCAGAGCAGCTTTCACAGGCAGGAGAAATAGTTGATGGAAATGTCTCAAAGATCACTGGAGGGAAATGCAAACACCTGTACCTGGGGAATGCCTTATGAGCAATTACATACTGGATGCTGATTGGCTGGAAAGCAGCTTTACTGAAAAGGCCCTGAAGACCCTGGTGAACACCAAGTTCAACATGAGCCAGCAACGTGCCTTTGAAAAAAAGACCAACAGGCTCCTGAGCTGCACTAGGAAGAGAAGAAAAGGCTCAATGGGGATCTTCTTATGGTGTGCCAACTAAAGGGAAGAAATGAAGAAGATGAAACCAGAATCATCGTGGTGGTATCCAGTGAAAATATAGGAGGCAATGAGTGCAAACTGCTATACAGGAATTTCAACTTAAACCCTCTACTGTGAGCGTGTTCAGACACTGGAACAGGTTGCTTTCTGGTTCAGGTTATTTATCTTTAGACATTCAAAAGCTGACTGAACCCTGAGCAATCTACTTTGAACCAAGTGATCTCCACAAGTCGCATCCAACCTCAACTATACTGCCACTTCTGTCTATTGCAGTAACTCCATTTGCCCGTCCCTTTTATTACTTCACATTCTTTTAAAAATCTTTCTGATTTCCTAGGGCTTATGTCCCTCACTGTGTACATGATTTACAAGACTCAGATTTGCGCACTATTTGTGTGTGAGGTCTTGCTGTTGTATATGCCTTCCAATGAAGCATGAAGTAAGCCTTCTGGCAGAACACAGCTCCATAATGTGCTGCCTGTGTCCAATGATGTAGTGTGCAATCAAGCTGTGAATAGCTGATAGTGCCCCAGTTAATTGTTTGTTCAAGTTCCAAAACAGAGCTGACACCTGTGAAAACTTGGTTAGTGTTTGTCAACACATATGCATCATCCATAAATGCCTTGTTGATGCTTAATAGAAGAGATTCATCCGTGGAGTATCTGTTACATACTTGTCTCTATTAGATGTTTTAAAAATAAAGAGAGATTGCAGCACAAGATGGTATCATTCCTTAGGAATTACAGTATGTCTGCTTTATGACAGAGAGCCATAAAATTGGTATTGGTGATTGATCAGTGTTATTTTAGCTGCCTAAGACTTAAACTACATAGCTTGAACAGCAAGAAAGAGAATTATCTGACTCGTCTAGGCTGTAAAATCATCTTCCATAGTGTTAGCTCCCAGCGCAATCTAATAGTTTAATAAACTTGTTTACCTAGGAATTTTTCATTACCTTGTTCATTTATTACTGTGTTACTTCTTTATTCTGAGCTTCACAAGTATTTGTTTATTTTAGATATATTAATTATATATTAATTATTTTAGATATATTAAGGTAAAGGAAAACAATTTAAAATTGAAAATTTTGAGATTCAGAAAAGATGGGGAATAAATATTTTTCTTGGCAAATCCAGTGACAACTCAAAAAAGCTTTTTTTTGTAATTATCTATCAAAATAAAAAGTGAACCTATAATTGTTTGTTGAATAAATAATGTTCTGAGTGGAGTTGAAAGTCAAGAATTTTTGACTTACTGTTCTGCCACTAATGAGATTTATTAATATTTTTCTAATGCCATGCACGGTGCTTAAAGGTTTTTGGATGAGACACACAAGTCTGCTATAGGTATCGAGCCCAAGAGTGAAAAGTCAAATGAAATTCAAAAATAATCTAGGATAGGTTTCAGCCAAAGAAAATGTAAAGAGGACCTGAGAGAAGATAAGGTGAAGCTTGAAAGACCCAGTAGTAGCTTTGCCCAGAAAGTACAACTCAAAATTTGGGTTCAGTTGAGAGAAGCTGCAGTGCGCTGGAACACTTCCATGCTGTAGTTGCATTACTGTGCAAGATTTTTACTTGAAGACAACCCTCGTCTTTCTTCAGCATGGTCCTTAAAGTGAATTAAACTACATTAGTTAGTCCCTCCAGTGCTGTACAGATAACAGTAAGTGCCTTTTTGAATGCAGTTATATGTGCTATAGGAGTTCTTAATTCCTGAATATTTTTCCTCTTTTATATATTTTACTCATTTTAAATATGGTAAAAATTAAGATCCAATGGAAAGAATAATTTATAAGAGATCACAGGATGGATTAATTTCAAAGCCAGGATTTTATGTGAAGTCTAGGTCAATGTTTAATTCATATGTAAAGATTTTATTTACACATCATTTTTCCTCTTATCTTAATTTTTTACTTACAGCTTTCACATTATTTGTATTAAAATGAAAGGAGTGGATCAATTGTTCTTGTCTTTAGGCATTTTATATTTCCACTGAAGTAAATGTATTGCTCTCAACATTCCACAACAATCCTTCAGGGCCAGGCTGGCATATGTTTTTAACAGAATAACAGAAATTTTCTTTCCCTTTTCTTATTTTATTTTTTCATCTTCTTTTTGGTATTTCAAGCTCTTCTACTTCCAGCAAAATGTAGAATTGTGAAACAAATTGTAAACCAATGCAATGATTCAGCCTGAGAACAAAAATAGCCTGAAACAAAATTTTATAAGCTTTTAACCACTCCATTCACTTCAGTCAAGGATGTGGAATTAGGCATTTTTCAATGATGGGACATAATGGAATTATTTATTATGACATTCATGATTTTCAACATTAATTAGTTACAGTAGTTCTATAGGGAACAATACGGTCCTGTTCTCCCTTTTGTCTTTCCTCTTCTGTGTAGCTGCAGCAGGTATCCTGGATTTCCTATTTGGCAGATAGCGAAGATGTATTTTTGAAATTCATATGATGGAAGGGACTGTACCATTCTCAGATGGAACTTTTAATAACTAATAATAGCTGTAGACTCTTCAGTCACCCAATGAAATGAGGAATTGTTGAATCATGTGAAGTCTAAGAACCCTGCCTTACAGAAGAAATACTATTTTTATTTAAGGAATTGATTTAAAATTAGAAGCAAATATTCAGACCATGGAGATTTTCTCCTTCCCGGAACCACTACAGATGGTAAAAAACATTCAACACAACTAGAAAGGCACTGATTATGATATATAGGTTGATTAAGAGTATATATGAGCCTTTTGCTACACCATCTTATTTTTCTGACAATTACAGATTGCATTTTCCATTCCATGGCTTTCTCCTAAGGAAAAATGAAAAAAACAAATTAAAAAAAAAATAAATAAAATGTAATAATAATAATTTAAAAAATTAAAAGCCCTTCTACTTTGGATCTCAAACTTCACAATATTTTGTAGCACATTTGCCTATTTTTACCTGCTGTTCTTCACCCATGTTATAAGCATGAATTACATTTTAGAGAAAACCACCAGAGCAAGCATAGAAATGAGAAACATAAGAAGCATAAGGTATTATATTAATTTCCTTTTTGCTTTTCTTTTTGTTACAGATCCAGTTAAGCTAAACTTCTAAGCTGCCATAGATTGTCAAAGATGAGTCATCCAGAACTTAGTTTCACATATGCGATTCTCTTTATGGAGGTTGGTATAGGGAGTATACCTGATATAGGTATAGGACAGAAGTACATATAGGGTAACCTAGTAAAACTATATCAGGAAAGTAAATCTTTCCATAAGACACGTGAGCACCTTTGAGTGCTTCTTCCTCTACAGGTAGTGTGATTAATCTCCTAACTTTAAGACTTCAGTTTTGGTGCCTAACATAAATGGAATGAAAGGGACCTTCACATTTATATATGAAGGGAAGATGGCCCCACAGCCTTCTTATCTTTAAGCCCTAGCATTATAAACATTACATTAAGGATCTGCTGCTTCTAATCAAATAAAAGCAAATTATTTCCTCAGTGACACAGTCAAAATCCCATGGTATGTATATACTAATTTGTGGTCGATTGCCTAGTAGATTTTTGGAACGTTGGTACTTCTTAAGAAAATCTAACAAAACTGTGGTTAGATTTGTCAAGAATGAATCTCTACATAGGAGATGTCAGGCTGTTTCACAGTCCACTGATACAATGTGAAGAAGGAAAAAACAAAAACAACAACAACAAAACCCAAAAAAACAACCCACAACAAATTAAACAACCCAGGGGATTAAAAAAAAAATAATCTATTTCTCTCCACTGAAAGGAGCTCGCATTATCATTCTTCTTGTGTTGATGGTGCATGTAGTATCATAATCAAAAAAAAACCCCATTGGGCCTTAGACAAGAGTCCAGCCTACTACACTCACAGTCATTTTAACATTGTTTACTTTCATGGGAATCTGTGAGTACATAACATGCTAGTAGAGCAGCACAATGTATCTGATAAGGCAACAGAATTTTATTTTTTTTTTTTTTAACACAGTTTCACCAGCAGAACTTTACTTAGTTTAGATAATGATACAGGCATTCATCACTAGACCTCCTTGCCCACTGAACAGCTGTTAACTGCCTTACTGCAGTTAGAAATACTGTGTTTTATTATAAAGAAGAGATTATGCTTCCTTGTTGCATGTGTCCTGTTTTTAGATAACATTTTATTGCACAGCAGCACAGATCTTTTTCAGAGATATATTTTTTCATGAGCAGAATATAAAAGCTACTCAGCTCTTCCCAATACCACCAGTTTTGCACTAGATTTGCAAAAGAGTTATCAGGGAGCAGTTTCACACAGGAAAGGATGAAAGTCAGTGTATTAATTGTACTCTTTCTTTATGTAATACTGTAGTACTGAATGATTTGGGTTTTTTTCCTCTAGTCTAATTGGTGGAGAAGCAGTGGAAAGTGGAGCTTTGCTAAGTGAATGAACAGTAAAATATATATAGAAAATGTGATGCTGCTTAGATGGCTGCTGACAAGAATAAGAATGTTTATAGCTGCTAATCCCTAAGGAATGTATAAAATGGCAAAGTGCCAAAAAATTTCAGTGTGAATAAACTGACAGGAAAATATTAAAAGATTCTACAGAACTGCAATGTGAACTAGAATGCATTTGATGTTTGAATAGGGAAATTATTTGGTAAATTAAACATAAAATCATTCAGCTTCTGCGGTTTGACATGATTCTCCAGCATGGATGACAGTTGATAGGAACATATTTTACCTTATGGTGTTGTTTTCTCCACATATTATTTCTCCAAGTATTATTTAGCACTTTATTTAACTTATTATTGATCTTCTGCTTTTCTTCCCAGTAGTTTCCAGTCATTTCTTTTTACTTTATATTTTGTCTAATGGTCATGCCATGGTAGTACTGTGCTAGCATGGTGCATGCAACGTCACACCAATAGCAGAGTCCCAGTACAATGCCTGTGTCAAATCAGATATAAAGAACATAATATCAAGCAACAGTAAATAATTTGGAAATACACTTTCCCCTTAAAAACAACAAACAATACAATTATAGCTTTAAAAAAAGATTAAAAGCAAGGGTGGAAAATAGTAACCATACTTAAAACACTGTAATTAGCACATCCAAGTGTTGAGCTAAACATGATTCTTTTAGGTAAATGGAGCATCAGACTGTCTTTTTAAATAGCTCTTCTGGACATGATGCAATTGGTATAACTTCAGATTTTATGTCCTTTACTCTCTTTTAACCCATTTCATTCTTCTGTTCTCTCTGTCTTGATTTGCAGCCTTGTCAATTTGTCTCTCATAGAACAGGCCACCTTTGTCACTCTATTTCTACAGTTTTTAATTTAGTTCAGCCTAAGAGAAATGTGTTTCTTTTTCTTCCTGTGATTGCAGTCACATATGTTTTTAAATTCATTAACTTCAGAGTTGTGATATGCAACATTGCATTCCCATCTTATCTTTATTGATACTTAAAAGAAGCCACATGGATTCATACTAAGTCAGGTCTTAGTCTGTGGTTTTTACAAAAGGCACATTATCTATTTTTGTCTTCTCAGTCAGGCTACTGTTACCTAATATTGACTTGTCAATAGTGACTCACTGCCTACTCCCCGCAGGAGATGACTTTTATTATTTAGTAATATAAATGCAAGTAAGATATTTTGTGATAGATTATGATATAACACAAGTTTAGATCTGGTCACATTATACTGGTTTAATTATTTATTTATTTATTAAGATGCTTATATTAACAATATAAAAATATTTATATTTATTTCTTTTACCATTTGCAATAAAGCAGTACAATACGGAGAATTTCTGGAAAAAAAAAATTCTCCAAATATTCGTGACCATGAAATTTTATTTTGAAGGTCTATCACCATAATTTGGGATAAGAGAGAGTAATATCTGAGAAAAATTAGGATCTGGACTATAGTTAGTGAAAGCAGAACCTAAGAAAAATACTAGTTGATCGATTACAAGATCTTCTCCTACTGACAACAGGATGATTATGATCCAAGGATTGGAAAATAACTAAATTTCTGTCATCTGAAATTTCATGCTGCTGCCATGGGGAAGGAAAAATTGTCATTTTATTGGAAACTTCTTTTCCCCTGCCTTCCTCTTGGAATAGTGCAATCTATAAAGAATTAACTTTGGAGCAGGCAATGGTGAGAGGGATCATTTAATAAGGAAAGTCAGCGAGAAGAGAAAGGTGGAAAAAGTCCTGTAGGGAAATACTCCCTGGAGTGAAGGAGATAAGGAGAATGAATTTTTAGAGCTTCTTGGACAGTTTAGACAATAATGCTTTTAAAAGAGAAGGTTACTATGAATTTTTACAAAGACTCAATTAAAACTGTAAGATAAATCAGAACTGGGCTATGATTTTGTATAACTCATGCTGTACTCTGTAGCATATATATGTATCAGTGCCTTATTCTAGCATATTTAGATTTCATTTAAGTATAAAATTATATGATTTGCAGCAGACATAACAGTACATGCTTACTAGAAAAAAATAAAATACGGTAAACTTTACGAATATGTAACATCCAACTAAATACTTGTGATGGTTTAACTGCAGCCAGCAGCAAAGCACCATGCATCTGAACAGTTACTCCTTCCCTCTCCCAGTGGGAAGAGAAGTAGTATTGGAAAAAAAAGCAAAATTTATAGGTTAAGAACTACCTAGCAAGCAAAACAAAATGAAATATAATAATAATGATAATAATAATTAATAATACTAATGAAAAGGAGTAATGAGAGAGATAAAACCCAATGGCAAGTAATGGACAGTGCAGTTGCTCACCATCAGCGGGTGACTGATGCCTGAGCAGATATGCCCCTCCCTTCCAGCTGCCTCCAGTTTATATACAGAGCATGACATTGTATGGTATGGAATATTCCTTTGGGCAGTTTGGGTCAGCTAGCCTGGCCATGATTCCTCCCAGCTTGTTTGTACTCCTGCACACCAGTAAAAAATGGGAAGTTGAAAAGTCCTTGATTCCTGTATTGGGTCTGACTGAGCTGGAGTTAATTTTCCCCACAGCAGACCTCCCAGTGCTGTGCTTTGCATTGAGAGATGGAAAGGTGCTGGTAACACACCCGTGTTGTGGCTTCTGCTGGGCAGGGCTAGCACAGCACCAAGAGTGTTTTTCAACATTCCCCTTGCAGTGGGAATGCTTCCATGCACAGCATTGCTTTGCTTCTTCATTAAACAGCTTTTGTCTTAGCCCACGAGTTTCATCATATTTTCTTCCCCCCTGGTCCAGCTGAGAGGAGGGGGGGAATTTAAATCTATTTTGGCAAAATCCAGTTATGTGTCGTGTGAGATAATTTGAGGATATGAAGAGTTCAAGATACAAGGACCTAAACAAGAAAATTCAGCAATATTGTTGAAACTGACAGGACACCATGTTCAATTTTTAACGTGGCCTTGCTATTCCAGTGGTTTTATCTTACAACATGATAAGTTTGGTTTCATTGTGCAAGACATTATAATTCAGATAACTTTACTGAGTATCCAAATAATACAGTTGAACAGAATCTGCCTGCTTTGCTTAAGTGACCATAAAATAACACAGCTCCTGGCAAACATATTAACTGTTTATTTGTTTAGTGTATTACCAGTTTATGTCAGTCAATTCTGTCTATATCTTGCTTATTGGAACACCTCTTAAGTCTGGAATTCAGCTACAATAAATTTATGGGTTTTCTATATTCCATGAAACACTGTTTGAACACCTTGCTGACCTAGCTTAGCTATCAAAAGGGCTTAGATGTCTAAGTCTTTGCTGGCTGCACAAACAATGGGTAGTTATGTAATTCTGAAGTATGTGGCTAAGACAAGTAAGGTGAATTGGGCTCTTTTCATTGTCAACAGAATTAGAGAAAAACAAATATACAAACAACAAATAACACATGTATACACCTGAAGGTTGTGCAGCCATCCAGTGAGACTTGGACAGACTGGAGAGCTAGGCAGAGCAGAACCTAATGAGGTGTAACAAGGATAAGTGCAGAGTCCTGCATCTAGGGAAGAATAATAAAGGACACCAGTACAGGTTGGGAGGTGCTCTGCTGGAGAGCAGCCCTGTGGAGAAGGATTTGGGAGTCCTGGTAGACAAAACATTCTCCATGGAACAGCAGTGTGCCCTTGTGGCCAGGAAGGCCAATGGTATCCTAGGGTGCATTAAGAAGAGTGAGTTCTGCTCCCCCCCTACTCTGCACTGGGGAGATCTCACTTGGAGTATTGCGTCCAGTTCTGGGCTCCCCAGTTCAAGAGAGACAGGGATCTGCTTGAGAGAGTCCAACAGAGGGCTACAAGG
>JANHGN010017447.1:25659-63273 GCA_024605025.1 Megaceryle maxima | reverse complement strand
CGTGTTTTGCCCGCCCAAAGGGTGAAACGTTCACCCGAATGGTTTGGCATGCACCCGTCCTTTTTTTTTATTTTAAAAAAAAAAAAAAAAAAAAAAAAAGCCTAAAACTTAGTCCAGCAGGCCAGCACTGATCCCCTTGGAGCTTTGCACATGTCATTGCCTACAAATAAAACCTGAGCTTAATGCTTTCCTACCTGCCTGATTCTTAGCCACAGGTGTTTTAAACCTGTTCTCCTCATTCCCAACCACAATTGTTTTTCTGGGAATTCTGTTTTATATCTGTTTCCAAGTCATCTCTAAGTTGTCCTTTGAAGCATTATTATTATTATTTAAATCTGGAAACACTGCCTTCCTCTTTGCGCCCCAGTTGAATTTGCTGTTTGTCAGCAAACTTTGAGATGGAGGTGATACAAACTGGGAGGAGAGGTTGGTATGCAGGAGGGTTGTGTTGCCTTTGGGGGACCTGGACAGGCTGGAGAAACAGGCTAGCAGGAATCTTGTGAAGTTCAGCAAAGGGAAATGTGTGTCTGGTCCTGGGCAGGATAGCCCTGTGCCCCAGGAGAGGATGGGGCCGAACCACCTGAAAAGCAGCTCTTTGGAGAAGGTCCTTTGGATCCTGGTGGAGCCAGCAATGTGCCCTCGCAGCAGAGGGGGCCGGTAGCCTCCAGGGCGGTGTGGGTCAGAGCATGGCCAGCAGGGTGGAGTCGTCTCCATCCCTGGACATGTCATGTGCAGAACTGACCAGGCATGCTCGGGGTTGGACTGAATCATCTCCAGAGCTGGATCCAACCTCATCCCTTCTGTGATTGTTTTTGAGGTAATATGCACTGCTTACTCATGGACACTTTCTGATAAAGTGGTGGGTTTTTCTGAGAACTGCTAGCCTAAAATACTGAGTTACACCTGGGTTGTGTGGCATTTTGAACAGGAAAAAATTAAGAGGATTGTATTGAGTGTAATTCTTTTAAGAAGTTTGAATTTTAAGGGCCTGGTGGATTTCATCCTATCAAAAGCACTACTGTGTTTAGTGTTGAAAAAAAAAAAATTAACTGTATTGAAGGTTGGCTTAGTGAAAGGTAAAATCTTTGCCATGTTAAAAAAAGATGCTTTGAGAACAAGTCTATTACTTTCTTCTGTGAAGTCTTATTGCAGGCCCTCAATAGGGAATTTAGACCATTATTGGGCAAAACTGTTAGTCGTTCACCGGAGATTTGGATTTTTTGTGTTTCTCTTTTGACTAATATGTTTTGAAGTCCTACTCTCTTCTGTGTGCTGAGAAGTAATAGATGTCTGGACATTGACCCCAGGATAATGAATATCTGAAATGAAACCAGTTGGCCTTGTTTCATTCTCTGGTTGGCAAAGCTTTTACGAGTGTCAGGGCCAGTGTAATGTAATCATCCTACAAGGGAAAACATCGTTCCTTTATTTTATGGTAGTTCATACTTGAAAGGCTACTTTCATGCCAGAAAGTTAGATGTTTGCTTAAATAAAAGCTTGAGGTTTTAATGAATCAGCTGAATTTCTGTATCCCCTAAGGGATGGAAAATAAATTCCTGTCAGATTTTCCTTTATGAATCTTCTGTTTACACTTGCAGCAAATTTTCAGTTTGAGTACAGATGATGTTGGTGCTGATATTTGGTGCAAGATCAAGGTTGGGTGAGGAGTTGTTTTTTTGTTCTGTGTTGGTTTTGGTGGTTTTTATTTCCCCTTTTTAAACTAAGTGCCTGTAGAAGAGCCACTTTCAGATCTCACACTTCTGCAAATGCACCAATAACTCCTAATCAAAGCTTTCTTTGTATTTCGAAGAGCATCTCGTAAGAGCTGCTTTTCCTGTTTCTTTGTGACCACCAGAGGTGAAATACTTGGCTTGGCTTCTCCAAGAGAAAAGCAGGTTGAGGTTTCCTTGAGAATTTCCTATAGCATAAATTGATGATATATGCAGATGATTCAGCAAACATAGTCCCCTCTCTCCTACTACACTGTTTTTCTTTCCTGTGAGATACTTGCCACAAAATGGTGCTAAATTAAGCAGATACAAGTGATCGTTGTGCTTTTTATGGCAAACCTGCTGCTATTGCAGTCTTCTCAGGGGGTAGTCCTCTGTAGCATGATCGACAGGAGTAGGTGTTTAGACCAGTATCTGTCTATTTAGATGAAAGAGCCAGGAAGATGGAAATGCAGGTGACCGCTGAGCTTGAGCGCAGAACAGGAGCAGGCACAGGGAAAAAACAGTGTGTGGTCGCAGCCCCTTTGGTACAGGTCATGGCTCCTCCCCAGCCACTGCTCTGAGCGTTCATGAGCATTGCGGGATAACCAGAGCCTTTTAAGTGTAGCCTGACATGGCCTGTGGCTATACTGGTGGAACTTGGCTTCATAAGACCATCTTATGAACTTAAACCCCTTGTCTCTTCTGCCAGCCCATCAAACTCCTGCAGAAGGAGCTGCTGCTGTCACCAGCTCCAGCCCAGGGAGCTAATTAACACACTCTGATTCTAGTGTTAAAAAGAGCTGGTACCCTTCAACTAGGGGCATTGTTGTGTGAGGATGAGAAGTCAGGTTTTGCTCAGCGGTGGTGTTCTGGTTTCCTCAGAACTTGGGTTTGTCTCGGGTTTTGTCACTGTGCAGTGCGGTCTTCACCTCAGCCTGGAGATGTGCTCTGGAGAGCCCCGTGAGTGCCAATGCCCTGCAAACTGCCCAACTCCATGGAGCCAGGAGGGTCTCTCTGATCAAGATTATATGGCTTTTTCTTCCTCCAAAAGCTTCTAGGTTTAGTTGCTCTGATTTTGATACCTGCTTTAGCAAAATAATGTTTGGGTTTTTTTAAATCTATTGCATCATGCAGCGAGGGTTGATAATTCTGCAGGGTGAAGAAGGCACAGTTTGGTTTAGTCTCGGAATTT
Source organism: Megaceryle maxima (assembly GCA_024605025.1). Taxonomy (NCBI): domain Eukaryota; kingdom Metazoa; phylum Chordata; class Aves; order Coraciiformes; family Cerylidae; genus Megaceryle; species Megaceryle maxima. The sequence goes on along the minus strand of JANHGN010017447.1, from coordinate 60,369 downwards.
GTGAGGGGAAATGTGATTAACACTTGCAAGGAGAAAGATCTGAGCTGGGTTCCTGGTTTGCTCTTAGTGAAGCTGCCTGAAATGAGATTTTAATGTCCATGCTTGAGCCAGCTGGTTGTAACATAGTGACCTGTGCTCCGTTTTCCTTTGCTGAACTTCTCAGAGGAGAGTGGAGATGTGGTTTGTACCCTCAGTGCGTGTTCTTGTTTTCATTGCAGAGCTGAGATTTTATCACTGTTTGCAAAATTGCCACTGACAAATTTCAAGATTATTAAGATACCGCAAGAATTATACTGAGGCTTATCACGTACTATTGCTATGGCCTTCAGGAAATCACTACGATGTCCCCAGAGGTTGAGCTGTTCCATTTGGATGCCTCTCATCTCCTCGTGTCTCCAGGAAGAAAACCAGCTCCAGCTGCCTGTGGTCTTGGGAGATAGCGAGGGTAGCGGTATTAGAAGCTTGGCTCACGGCCTTTCTGCCAAAGGGCGGTTGCTTTTATGCTGGTTTGTTGTTTCTCCTTTAGATGTGCGCAGAGATCTTAATTTGAAAAGGGAGCATTTCTGCGGCTGTGGTGTTCAGTGGCTGGAGTTTGTTGGGCAGGAGCCTGGAGCTGCCTTCTGGCAGGGCCGGGGCTGTTCTTGAGCATCACTCTGAGGGCAGGAGAGGGGTGAGCCTTTGATCTCACCTCACCCGAGCACTGCTGAGGCAGGAACAGCTCAAGCGAGGCAGCCGCTCCCGCTTCCTGAGCAGCTGCTCATTGACAGGAGTGTGAGTTCAGAGTGTGAGAGTGGAGGATGGTCTGACTTGGTAACCTTCTGTGCCAGATGCTGAGGTGGAATAGCTTCCTAGAGTACAGGTTTTCTCACTCGGCTGTAATGTGGGTTTGTTTAATCCATCAAAAAATCAAAGTCAGAACCAGTGTGATTCTGCAATCTAACTTGTCTTCTGTGTTTTCTATTGCGAAAAGATTCAGGAGTAACCTAGCGTTGTTGGATTTGCCATGGAAAACACTTCTGTAAAAGACAAATATTCTGGTTTGGTTTGAAACTACCAGTCCTCATTGGTGGTGTGTTGGTGGTGTGTGTGGTGTGGTGTTGTGTTTGTTTTTTTTTTTTTTTTTTTTTTTTTTTTTTTTTTGGGGGGTTTTTTTTTTTTTTTTTTTTTTTTTTTTTTTTTTTTTTTCCAAGAATTCAATGACATTCATAAGAGTTTAGTTAGTAGGAAAGGCAAAATTATGTAGCAAACAGATTTGTTATGAAAGTTTCCAAATGTGCAACATCACCACTATGCATAGCTTATGGACTCCACTGTAATTTCAGAGCACATATCTGTCTTGCTTCCATATTTGTAGTACTTCATATGAGTCTAGACTGCTTTCACATAGACAGCTTTACAACAGGTAATGAACCGCTTCAGAACTTTTGAAACAAAATCATTAATTGCCTTGATGAACACTTAGAAAATCATACAGTGGGCCTTATGGGAAGAATGAATTAAAGGAAAAAATCATCCAGTCCACTAGAATCTATTTATGGCATGCATACTTTTAGTTGAGTGATTGTATGTTTGCGAGTATGTGCACTGGAATACTGCTTTTTTGCAGAACTGTAATAATAAAATATAGCTTGACATACATATCTATTGTTATGTCTAAAACCTCACCTCAAAAAAAAAAATTAAATAGGAATAGCATAGGAATAGCATTGACTGTGTGGTAATGGTAATTAAAAAGAGAATATCAAGGATTTTTACTTATAGGTCTATATCTTTCCCAGGCTGTAGATAATAGAAGATGCATCTGATGGTTCTCAGTAGCCTCAGTCCACAGAAAGCTACAGGAAAGCAAATGCTATACTTCAACAGCTTTATAACAGCAGACATTTAATACAGTTTGAATATGCCCTGCCTTTTCTACTGTTAAGGGTTTTCCCTATCACTATACTCATGCCAGGAAATAAAAAAATATCATTGTCTCTTTTAGGGTCCCAAGGGCAAGCAGAACAAATATGTGTAACTTGTAACCATATAAATAATCTCTCTGCCTTCATTTTTTTCTGTCCCAAAATAGAAAGGCTCCATCTATTACAGTGTGCTTTGACCAGTGTCTGGCTCATGCCCAGGCATTGCCTGGAGAGGCATGGGCTCACAAAATTGTAGAATCACTTTTTTGGACATGACCCCTGAGGCTGTCTTGCCCACACAGCTGCTGAGCCAATTCAGTTATTGTGGTCTAAGAACATACAAGTGACCATGTGTTGCTGTTGAGATGGACACATCCACCAAATTGCAAGCAAAAAACAAAAAGCCATCTTTATTGTTTTAACAAGGCTTTGTATATCTTTCCCAAGAATATGCGTCCATATGTGACTGGGGCAAACAAAGACATAGTACATGATTAGATAGTAAATAGTACATGATTGGATGACTTTTCTCTGTTGTAACCTTGATAAGCTTTCTCTACTTGCAGTATGGCAGTTACTTAATCTTGTTTACTCAGCTCTTCTCAGGACTTGCTGGCCTCTTCAAAGGTACATGGTTATCTGCTCAAGGTTGATAGCAAACTTGCATTCCAATCCCTCAGACCAGCTGAGATTTCCCACAACCATGTTAGCAATTTAGCAGTTCAAACTGTTGCAACACACATTTGTGCCCATCCCCTCACCCTGATTATTGGATTTATAGTTCATAGTCCCATGGGAAGTGTTCTTGCAGCACTTGACACATACCAGTAAAAAGGCAGATATTGATACCAATGTCATCCATATTACAGAGTAGAAGACCTCCATTTCCAGAGAAACCAGACAGCAGTTTTCAAGAGTGAAAATTTCAGAAGCACTATGTATCCACTCTCTATTAACTCACTCTAATAGGCACTCTGTCTTCTGATAGAAAAACTGCAGATCTGGGTTCTTATCCCTTAGCTGGTGTAATCAGAACTTACAGCATCAGGGGCACATTTCTCCAGAAAATTATTTATTTATTATTTATCTAGAAATTTATTAACAATTATTTCTGGTCTAGAGCCATAATTTGATAATTGCTTTAATTAAAACTTGTAAAATGAGAACTGAGTAATACTGTCAAGATGTTTTGTAGGCTCTAAGGAACTCCTAGTATTTTGTAGCCAGCACGCAGCTTAAATTTTTGTATCCTCTGGTTTATTGAAGAATAACATAGAGAGATGAAATAACTTATTAATATATCAGTAACATCAACTCTTCCAATTGTATCTCAGATATGCATGAAGGATAAATAAAGAAGCAATCTCACTCCATTTTGCAAAGATAAATACAATGTCTGATTTATTAAAGATATGTCAAAATAAAGGTATTATTCTGTGGCCTGCACAAAGTCAACAAGCTAAATTTTCCTGAATTTTAATCAAGATGAGATAATGGATCTGTGAAAATGCCACAATAAGCTATGCAGAAAATAACAAACATGACACTGAATGGTTACTTAGAGTTCCTTTGAGAATCACTTGGTATATGTCAAAGAGCAAATCATTAGCTAAGTAGCATGGTAACTGCATGGTACTTGAAGGCTAAGGTGCTTAGGAGCTTTGAAGCTGGAAGCAAGTCATTTTACTTGTAACTAAACTATGAAACAGCAAAATGGTTATTCTGTCATCGCTCGCTCCTGCCATGGAAAGGTTTGCTCACCACATTTGTGTGCTTCCATATAACATTCTCAACACTAGCTATTATAAATATAGTCCTCAAACAGAGACTTTTCATTTGCTCTTCACACACTCATTTTGTTAGTGATAACATTCACAAAAATGAATAGAAACTGTATCTATGTCACATGTTGAATAAGAATATCCTCCATCTTCATACTTGGAGACAACCCAAGTAATATGGGGGCTCACCATATTCCTCCTACAACTTCAGAACAATTACTCCGTAGTCAAATTCAAACTTTAATATTAGAGTATATGTCTTTTGGTAATTAAATACAAACTTATCAACATATTGTATTTTTTTTTGACAAAAGAATTAACTAGTAAAGTAAGAAAAATAAGTCCATCCATTTTGACTTTTAGACCTTAGCTGACAACACTAAACTCAGTCTCCTCCAGCCACACAGTTCAATGAGATATTAAGAGGATAAGTGATAAAGTATTGTATCAAATATATCAATAAGACATTAATATCTTAATTTCTGCTTGTTTCTTAGCTGCAAAAGAAAGTCTAGTTAATATATCAGTATATTATATATATATTCTAATATACATCAACCAATATTTAACCACTATTTAATGTCAAGTCTGAGAATATTTAGTTTCAAAAATAATTTATTGTAAAGTGAAATTAATTATTCTTTGGAGAGTTATTTATGTAACGAGTTTATCCTTCTCAAACATTTTCACCAGCAAAGCATAAATATGTGAAACTCACAAACATTGATAAATGTTAGATTTCCTCTATTATTTCTAAAGTCAAAGATTTATTACAAAAGAATGTATTTACTTCAATTTAACATATTCAGCATGTTTTTACTATGCTTGCAATTATTCTTATATGGTAGATGCTATCAGTGGATCTAAAGTATAGTCATACAAGAAAATTAAAATGCATCATTAAAGAGCAGATATCTAATAGTTTTAGATCTTTTAGAAGTAATATTAAAATGAAAATAACCAGACTGCATTACCAAATTTTAATCATTTAACCAATAAATTTGATTAAAAAGCAATACGAGGAATCTAGAGTCCAGTGGTTTCCTAATCATCTACTCATTCTATTGATCTAAAATTTATGCTCCCTGATAATGAATTTTATGTAGCTTCACGACTACATATTTATTGTCCCTATCTAATGTCTATCTTAATGTTTAGGATCTTTACCTGGCATGAACTGCCTATGACAAAATTACGTTTCCTGAAGTTGAGCTGAGCTTAAAACCCTTTTTACAATTCCTTGGCAAATGCTCAAAAGTGAAAATTGAAAGGCATTAACACTATAATGGATAGAAATGTCTTAATGGATTTAAAAGGCATTTAAATGTTTTCTTGACTACTTCTAAACTACTCAAACTTCTAAGCTCCAGTTCAAACAAACATGCAAACTTCTAAGCTCAAATATCAGTTCTGTGTTTATGCAAGAGCCTGCCCATAATACAGTGGGGACAGCTATCCAAAATGAAGATAGGTAAAAGGCTTGGCTTCTCTGGGCAACACAGTCTGAATGGCAGTCTTGAGTTTAAGCATTTACTTTCCACTTGATAACACTTTATAAGCTGCAGCTGGAAGCCTAAATAAGTCCCTGAAGATTTTTGTTTTACACAATTAACATGTTAGATAATCATAGAAGATTAAAAAAAAAAAAACCACCACACAAAAAACCAAAAAAACCAACACCCACACAAAACCAAACAAACACAAAAAAAACCCACCAAAAAAACCCACCAAACCCAAACCTTCAACATCAAACATTTACTTTCAGAATAGCCAAAAGTAATAGGCAGAAAGTTTCAGATGAAATAATCTCTATACAAATTTCTGCTATGGTTCCCATAAAAGGGAGATTTCAAAATGGGTCTATGCAGTCTCATATGGCAGCCATAACCCCGAGTTAATGTCATGGGGACAGCAATGGAAAACAGTGCCTTTGGACAATATCCAGTGTTCTTCATCCCTGAATTCTCATCCTTCTCCTCAGCACTTCCAATTGGTTAAGTTAGTATTATGGTATTTATTTGTACAGCTCCTATTTTTGTCTAAATTCCCAACATGTACACATAGTCTAATTTAAATTTAACACTGTGTATTCTACAATCATAAAGACACCTAAAAGAGAGAGACTGCACCATAACTCTTAAGTCACTTTATGATCTAGTTCTTAATCTCTCTATGCTCAAGTTCCCTAACTGTGAAACATATAGCTGTATTTGCCTGTCATATAAAGGGGGTGGTAAGGATAAGTAATATGTAAAAGATGCCAAGGTATTGTGGTTAAGTACCAGACATGGACATCTATGGAAAATGAAGAAATTCCATAGGTAAAGGTCCTACACTGATAAGGAAAATGGATCACTGACAGTCAGAATTAAGAAACAAAGCAGATTTAAGAAACTTCACTGAAGTATATTTCAAGGCTGAAACTTAAGAGATTAATGGTAACACACTCACATAAACACTTATCTATGAAATAGTCTCAGTGCTTGCATATATCCTTTTTTTTTAATAATACTGTAACACATGCTTAAATTAATATAGTAAGAAAAATATTAGACAGCTCTTAAAAAATATTGCTGTACAAGAAAGAAGGAAAATAGAAAACAAGAACACCTATCCCTTTCAGCTATATGCAACAATTCTTTCTTCTAGAAACACATAAGACAGTAGAAGAAGAAAATGCAAGATAGGAAGCTGTGGATATAAAGCTTTTAGTATGATTACCAATTCAAATTATTTGAAAAAGAAATATTTGGTATCTTTTGAAAATAATAATTTTTAAATTTCTTCTCTATATAAGCAAAAATCAAATTCATATTTAAATTAAAACAATTGTCTTTCCTCAGTCTTATTGATAAATATGTCCCATCTTTTATCATTCTACTGTCAGAAAATTTGATATCCAGTTTTCTGTTACTCTGGATTATGTTACAGAATGACTCCATTGCAGTCAGAGTGGGAGGAAAAATACGTATTTTAGTCTCCCCTGCTGATGTCTTTTCCGGTTTTATAAAGCATTTCAGTAGTAACTGATAGAAAATACATATCACAACATAGATATCCCTAGTCTTAACAGTCTAATTCATAAAAATAGGACAAGAAAAGACATTAGGTTCTCCATCTTTTTTACTCACTATCAGCTCCAGCAGAGCTCTGTTCCAAAAGAAGAGACAATGCTGCTTACTGAAGATGGATTTTTATTGCCATATATTAAAATATCCCATGTCATATCTGAGACATTTTCCAGAAGACACAATCAGCAGCTGTTGCCTCATGACCAAGCTGTTAGGTCTGTCACTACGCAAGACAATCAGCTTTAAATTCACTTTTCTTATTAAATTGAGCTATTATCTATATAGTTCATAAAAATCTCATTTTTTGCATGAAAATGAATTAATAAGAATTTTAGAAATCATTGTTGTTAATAGTGTTTCCAGACAATAACCAGAATGGATTAACCATTGAAGTGGAAAAACACCATGTAGATAGAGTAGTATCATACATAGGAGAGAGGACATTGTACTTAGATCTATGAGCCTTAAAAAAGGCACTCAAGCAAAACAAATGTAACAGATGCCTAAATTTGTGATGTAATGAATGGATTAACTGATGTCAGCATTTTAAACACTCTGAATAGCCCTTAAGGGTAGTGCCCAAAGAAATGTCAGTGTTAAAGTACATTTATTACCTCCCTGGGGAGATAGAGATTCACTCAGTTACCCTTTGATTTTTGAGTTCAATAGCTTTTACAGAAGCACAGACATTATATAAATTGTATATTTTAAATGGTTTCACCTTGATGAGATTAAATAACTCTTGTCAAGATGTGCATTTTAGCCTTTTGAACTACCACTGAATTTCAAAACAGGAAACTGATGTTCAAGATGAGTAAGAAATTTATTAGAAGGAAAACATCAGAAGCTTGAATTAAGTTTTATTTTTTCTGGTGATATATTTGTTTGGCTATTATATTCATAGGGATTAAAAGGAAAATCAGTAATAAATTATTTTAATGTTTTTTAATTTTTTTTTTTTTTTGCAATAAACTGTTGACACAATTTACTCAGTTTTGAAATGAGATAACATGACATTTTGTTATTTGAAAGTACTGACAAATATTTTTTTAAGTAATTTTGGGGGAAATAAAATGACAGACAATTTCTGACACATGCTTGACACTTTCTACACTTTGAAAGTATTAATTTAATTAGGACATTTTCTTAGAATGGCTCCAAAAATGTATAAGAAAGGTACTGAAAGATTAAATTGACAAAATTTTATAATTACAATTATTAAAAGTTAAAGGATTAAAGCAAGACATCTTGCTTTTCAGGTCAGAAAATCACTTGAGGGAAGACTGGTACCAAAGGTGTAAGCCTGATTATTTTTAAATGAATGAGTAATACTGAAGGAAATTATTCAATCAAACTCTTAATTGGAAGAGGTTTCATATCTTAAAAATATAATTCTTGTCACAAAGCAGGACAGGATAATCAGTAGTCCAGTAACTAGAATACTTGTGAGTGATTCAAAAAATGCAAGTTCAAGATGACACAGAGGTGATATAGGTAAAGACATAGAGATCACTTAACAATTACTGTCATGGACAAAAGAGATTTGAGATAGGGATAATAAATTTAATTTATTGACAATTAAAATACATTTGAATAATGAGAAATAAAAATTAAAACTTACTCCTAAACTCACCTGTTTCCTAGGCTCAACTGCACTCCATTTCAAACTGCTCTACCCCCTACCCATGTGATGCACTAAGCATGGGGAATGGGGTCCATGACAGCTCCTCTCTGCTGCTCCTTCCTTCTCACACTTTTCACCTGTTCCAGCATGGGTCCATGTCTTGGGCTTCAGTCCTTCAGAATAAACCTACTCCTGCATGCATCACCACAGGCTGAAGTACAGGTATCTGCTTCACCATGGTCCTTTTTATAGGCTGTAGGGAAATCTCTGCTCTGACACCTGGAACACCTCCTCCCCCTCCTTCTTCTCTCATCTTGGTGTTTGAACTGTTGATTCTCACACACCTGGGGTTTTTTTCCCCTTGTTACTCCTCTCTGCTCATTGACCATTTTTGCCCTTTCTTAAATATATTCTCACAGATATGCCACCAGCTTGACTGCTGGGCTCAGCTCTGCTCTGTTGAAGCCAGCTGGAACCAGCTGTGTCCAGCATGGGGGCAGCCCCTGACCTTTTCTCTCAGAGGTCACTTCTGGAGCTCACCTTGCCACCTGTACCAAAACCAACTAGTTTCAATAATAACATATTTAATCAACTGCAGAATTACAGATTTGAATGATTTATTTATTGGCATTCATTATTAAATGCACATCTGCTTTCTGTGCACAAGCATTGTTAGAAGTTCTGAGTACGGATTACTTTTATGTTAATTTGATGATTCAGCTAACCTAGTATTAATATAATTAATTTATTGGTTCCAAGATTTTGTCTCAATTTGTTATTGTTTTATGCATATAGAAATATTAAACAAAAGTAAGGATATTATATCATCTGTGTTTTGTCATTGCTGTACATCTACTGAAATATGCCGTTCAAACTTAAGAAAAGTAAATAGACAACAGTTTCCAAGAAGACTCATTAGAATTTACAGCAAGTAAAGATATGAAAAGATCCACTACAAGGTGAAGCTATAAATAAAGTTTAAATTTTATTTAATTGTTTGGTTAAGTAGCCATTGGAACAACTTATCGAAGAAGAAGTCTCTCTTCTTGTAAACTGAAAATCATATATGTGTCACAGCAAGCGATAGTAGGAATATCCAACCATTATTTAAATGCACATCTGTCATGGTTTAATGCCAACTAGCAATTAAGCATCATGCAACTGCTCATTCATTCCTCCCTCCTCCCAGTGGGATGGGGAGCAGAACTGGGAGGGGGGAACTGGGAGGGGGAATCAAAACAATGTAAAACTCATAGGTTGAGACAAGAACAGTTTAATAACTAAAATATATTATAATATAATAATAGCAATAATAACATACTTTTACAATAATAATAACTGTAATGAAAAGGAATACAATGAAAAGAGAGATAAATAAAACCCAAGAAAAGACAAGAAATTCACCATGCAATTGCTCACCACCTGCACATGACTGATGCCCAAGCAGCAGTAATCTGCCCCTCCCTGCCAGCTCCCCCCAGTTTACATACTGATCATGATGTTCTATGTTATGGAGTATCACAGAATCATAGAATCACAGAATGCATTTGGTTTGAAGGGACCTCTACAGTCCATCTTTATCAAACACCCTGCAGTAAGCAGGGACATCTTTAGCTAGATCAGGTTTCTCAGAACCCCATCAAGCCTGACACTGAAGATTTCCTTGGATGGGACATCTACTACCTCCCTAAATAAACCTTTGGCTAGCTTGGGTCAGCTGTCCTGGCTATGTTTCCTCACAACTTTCTTGTGCTCCTGCAAACCGGTAATATGGGAAAGCGAAGTCACTGATTTCCCAGGAACAACTACAACCATCAGTATATTATCAACATTTTTCTCATACCAACTCCCATACTGAATCCAAAACACAGCACGGTTCTAGCTAAAAAGAAGAAAAATTAGTTCTACCCCAGTCAAAACCACAATCAAATGTATACATTAAATAGATATTTCCTCTTACTCCATTCCTCCTCCGAAATCTGTCAACTAATCTCTAATTCAAGTATTGTGAAATACAGTAGGCTAAATAATGATGTGACAATTCAAGTGGATGAACTTCACTTTGGGAAAGGAAATCTGGGTTTTCTGCAGCCAGGTCTTTTACATGTATGGAAATAAAATATCCCTTGCTGAAGAAGTATATGTTTTGCTGCAGAGCAACACTACTGTTACAAAAAGTTGTAATTCCAGAAGAAATATGAATTATGTTCAAAAGCACAGACCCAGAGAACATACACCAGATGTGATAGCATAAGCTCCTGGTAGTGCAAGACATTGGAGGAACCATTTTAAGGTCAAGCTAATTTAAATTAATCCAACTTAAATATTTATTTATTTTATCAAGAGTTGGGGGAAAAAAGAGGTGTGTATGCCACTTAGGTATTTATCCCCAGTAATGAAGACCTCCTTTGCTAAAGCAAAACAATTATGTGTACTACACATGATACAAGCTGAAAGAGTTTAACAGGTATTTAGGGTTCATGGACATCGGTCATAGCTCTTTCAGCAGACATATCTGGTATATTAGAACTTTATATTTTTACACTTAAAGGGTGAGACCAACAAGTGAAATTGTATCAGTCAGCATGGAGAGAGGGAAGGAAAAGTATTAATATAAGACAAAACAGACCACAGATAGTTAATAAAGTGTCTGAAAAGGATATGCCTAAACTGTATGGGACAGTGGGTGTAGCTAGTGGGAAAAAAAATATATTATTGCCTATTAATAAAATAAAGTATTACTTTACAGAAGAATTACTACTTACACAGTACTATGACTAGGACAGAGGTATTCAGGTATTCAGAAAAGATTCTCAAAAATATTAACACGGGAAAAGAGGCTGGATAACAAAATAAATTTAATAGCTGGGAAAACTGTAATGGAAAAATAAGGAGTAATAACATATTTGCATTAAATATTGTTGTGGAAAACGATAAAAAGATTAGTGTTGGTTTTAGTGCTAAGACTACGCTGAAGACACAGTATTAGATTTAAATGGTCACAGACACCTCCACAGGACTTTAAAAAATATATTCCTTTGTGCCAAAATACCATAAACTGTACTTTTGTACTATCAACATAGCATATGTTCTTGGAACGCTGGTAAATATATTAATTTTCATATTTATCAGATGTGATTGTAAAAGAATCACCTGACATGCAGAGACTATTTTTTAATGACGGTTTTAGTGGTAAGTTGGTAGATATTTACACTGGATTCAATAATAACAAGCTTACTTAATTTAAATTATGTTACATACAAGTTTAAATTTCTCTAACACATATTACTGATTTCCAAGCTCTGTCTTCAAAAATATTTGGCAACATTTTATAGCTCTAGTCAATGAAATTAAATTATGTGGGCTAATTTTAATTTTGTTAGACATTTGAGTTGTTCAGGTCAAAGGTTCAAGGCATACCTTCAGCGTATTTCCCAGGGGAGATGAATTCTATAGCAGAGGGTTTAGGACCATTCTATTATAAGTAATAATCAGAAAACATAGTGAAAATAAAATGACAACTTAGAAAAATTGAAAAATATCAAGAAAAAAAATGAAATTAAAAAGGTTCTTAATTTACACAGTTAAAAAGCACATCATAGATAAGATAAATTTAAAGTAATTTCAATTTAAATGAAAGTTTAGACTTTCTGGGTTTTAGATCTATATAAACTGTCAGTACAAGATGTTTTCATCCTTACTGTGTTTTGCAATGGTAATATGGTTAGTGATTATGGCCTTATAATGTGTGGGTAAAGTTGATGTATAGCTTTCTTTCTCTTATTTTCTCAAAGCTGGAGGCAAGCACAGTGATGTGATCTGTTAAGGAATATCTACAGAAGGATATGAGAAAGGTTAATGGCATTGTCAAAAGATTAAGGAGTGAATCTTTTCACAAAGAAGCAGAAGTCAGTGACAGCAGTGGTCTTTGAGGGATCCAAACTTAACAAATGGTTTGATGTTATAGAAATTGTGTTTCACTGCTTACCAGAGGAAGTGGAATGTATAAAATTATTTTTTGCTAGGAGAAATTCAAACTCATAGTTAAGGTTGACAACAGAATTGGCTAAAAATAGATTAAGGCAAAAGAAAGAAGATATTTGAGTATGGTCCCACAAAATATGGAACAGATGGAAATGAAATAATAAGATTTAGACTGTTTGCTTATTTTTCCTTTGTCCCTTTCCTGGTCTTAATAGTGCTTGGAAAAATTCCATAGGAACATTATACTGGAGAATATCCAGAGGAAAACAGAAAGCAACTGATCTTTAAGTACAACCTCAGTTAAAGAGTATCTTTTCTGAATAAATATGAAAGAGTTAGATAAGAGGGGCTGGAGACTAGGATAAATTTATGAAAGAGGACATGAATAATAAATGAGTGATTAACGTAAGGAAGTAAGAATGAGATATTCAGGATTATATCTGTATATAACATAAGCATTTGAGAAAAAATGTTTTAATAGAGTCTCTTGAGATAAATCAGAACAGAAGAAAGGCTTTGTGTCTCTCTTGTGTCCTCTTTCCAGCAGTGGCTGTGAGTACTTAGACAAGAGGAAGAAAACTGCAAACATACTTCAGCATAATGTCCTATTTTCAGTTCAATGGCTTTCTATATATTTAGTAACCTAAATCCATTTCTTTTCTACAGATAATCTGTTTCCTTCTGTAGTCATGCAACTTTTTATATCCACTGTGGTCTTTGATGAAGAATTCCATACTTACAAAGAGCAATCTTGTTTTCTTTGTTTTGATCTCTCTTCATTTATTAGTCTCTAGTCTATGACCTTCAAGAAATGCTGAATCATCAAGCTCTATCCACACATGTTTATGGATTCATACCACTCTGTCATAGTGTTCCTTTCTTTTCCAGACTTATAAACTTTGTTTTTTGTACTGGAACTGGTCCATACCTTAAGCATCCTTTTCTTCCTTCAGTTTTCAGTTCTACATTATTCTTTCAGAGATTGAGGAGATCATAACTATAGAAAATATTCAAAGTGTAGATGAATAATCTACATAATAGATTATATATAATAATAGTAACATAATAAACTTTTATAATAAGGTTTTTTGTTCTCTCTTCTTTTTTAATAATTTTGAACATTTATTTCTCACTGCTTCTGAGCATTGACTTGTCATTTTATGGAGCTATTTGCAGTAAAACAAGATCCGCCCCTAAACAGTATTGCTGAGTTCAGAGTCTATCATTCTGTATGCAACTTTTCCAGCTGCAATTTTTCACATTTATCTACACAGAATTCTACTTGTCATTTAACTTCTCATTTACTCAGTCTCACAACTCTTCATATGTTCAGGTGATCCTTGTCCTTATTAGTCTAAATAATCTAGTATCTTCAGAAAATTTTTGTGCCTCTACTCTCTCTGCTTTACATTATTTATTAATATTTTAAGCAATACAAACTGCAGCACATATCCCTGAGGAGCTCCACTGCTGACGTAACTCTGCTAACCTGAAATAATTTAGTCCTGTTCTATTTTAATGAGTTAGTTACCCATATAAAGACCTTCCATTTGTGCCCTGAAATACTTTTGCTGAAAGTATTTGCCAACCATCTTTTGGAAAACCAAACAGACATACTACATCTGTTGCCCAGTGTTGCATAATTCAGTCACTTTTGCTGTTTGGGAAGACTTGACCAGAAACATACAATTTACTTTTTAAAATGTTAACATACTTATCACATGTAGTATAGGGTAACACTTTACATAAGATTTATGAGTGGCAGAAGCAAAATGTGGTGAATGGAATTACTCTCCAATAAGTGTGTGGGGACCTTCTGTAGGTTACTGGCTATATGCATGCAGCATGCTTCACTAGGACAGGCACTGCTAGAGCATCTCCCTCTCTGTTCTCCCTTTCTTCCTCTTTAAATGGGAGCTCTGAAATCATCCTGTGTTTGTACTGTCTGCTACAGACTGTATCAAGCACATTTCACTTATCAACAAGATTATGGACCATCTTGGAAGGTTTGTGAGGCCATATAGTATAGTAGTCTCCGCAAGTATAACATATTCATTCATGTGCCTGTTTAGTTATATCTCTTCCAGGATTCATATTCCATAAAGGATTAGCAAGGACAATGTACCATTCAGTCATGAGACATGAAACCCAACATTATGCTCAACACCTTTCTCACAAAATTAAACTGTAAGACAGTTTGGTTGTTGAAATCATGCAGGTTGGTATCCTGTTTATCTTTGATAATTATCCAGAAGAGGAGTTCTAAGAAAATAATATAACCGGAAAAGGAGTTATAGTTTGCATCTATTAATAGCTTGTTAAGGCCCTTTTCCAGTTTACTTACCCAGTTCTAAAACACCTCATTTATTTATAATTTCTTGCTTTATCTTTACTTATATATAAAAAGTTTTTTGCTAGTTTTAACCCACTACCTCATAATTCTATTGTTTCCATCATGTCTTGTGTCGATTCTTTACAATTTATTGCCCTTTGTCACTGAGTATTTTATAGATCTCTAGAATATTTTAGTCAAAAGAGAACAATCTGAAAACCTACTTGTAATTTTTATCATCTTTGAGCTTGCTATTCAGCATTTCTTTAAATGGAATCACAGGTGTGTGACAAGAAACCTGACTGCAACTCTGAAACTATATGATATAGTTACCGTATCTGTGAGTACTGCTTTCTTCACTGATCCTTTGGCTAAATATATCTGAAAGTTTATATTAGTTCATTGACTTTAATAAGCCTGCTGCTGATACACATCTCTTGCATCAGAAACTGCAGACTCCATATAACAAATCTATGTCTCTCATTGTTTTTAAAACATTTCCATATTTGTTTATATTTCATACATATTAATTGAATCAAGGTTTGTTTTTTTTCTAAAAAAAAAATTATTTAGATCTCCGATGAATAACAGTCAGGCAGCAGACTGTAAGGTAAAAATTAATATGAAATCATGAGTAGCATACATGCTTCAACACAGCTGCTATTCTACACAGAAAAAGGTTTTCTAAGTCTTTACAGATATGATTCTCACTCTCTTGGATGATATTTACTCTTTTCAGACTTGACATGGATATGAATAACATATCAGTAGGCTAGACAAAGAGTTTCTGGCTAAAAACAGTTGGTGTCTGTTAATTTAGGACTTAGTTCTGGTGCTAAGATTAAGACCTGACTGACAGGATTTACACTTTGATGCAACATCCTTTTAAATCTCTGAAACAATTATGCAGGGCGTTCATGCTGAACAACTATCTTCTTAGCCTCCATGACCATTTTTACTGTGGACAATTATTTATGAATGTCACTGTGGCAGGTGCAGCCCCCCCAACAAATAAAACAGACAAAGGGAACAAGGTGTGCTGGAACAGCTTGGTATGTCAGCCATTAAGCTGCACCTCATTGTTCTTAACTGGTGCCTCGGGGTCTGGACACCTCAGTAAACAAGCCTGGGGTCTGCACTTGTCTGAGTTTTCTCTGGGCTTGTCCCCTCAACCAATAAAAATTACTACAGTTCACCCACAACCAGGGTATAAATGGGGTCCTGCCTAAGAGCCAAAGGAGTTGCTTGTTCACAGAGCAGCAGGCCTGGCAGTTTGACCCTCCCCTTGGACATACTATCCAAGGATACTTCCATGGATTGAGTGAGTCTCCATAGATTGCAGGAGCCTTGCTCCCTGCTTTGGGTGAGTGGTGTCTTGGGCACTCAGGTATAGGAGGTTTCCCCTTGATGAGTGAGTGTGTGCCCATTTTGGTTCATTTTTCCTTAAGGTTTATGAATTAGTTGTGTAGAGGTTAATTCCCAACAGACATCCAAACTTGCATCTTTTCAGAAGGAGTGCTGGCCAGTTTTGGTAGCAATAAACCCCCATTTTGGATAGCAGCTGCTGTTTGTTTTTGTGTTTCCTTGACAGGAATTAGGCATGCATATTTTGGAGATAACAGGTAAGAGACGTCTAGTAACTCACAGAAACACAACACCCTCTGCCACAGCTTTGTAAATCCATCTTCCGATCCTGCCACTAGACTGAGTGTATCCTGCACCTACTACATCACATTAAAGAAATCAAACTTTGGCATATGCTTTGTGAATAAGGTTATTTTTATAACTTAGATCTTAATTCACAGAATAGGTAAGCTGTTGAAATGTACAATGTATACTTTTTGGTGACTTACTTAAGTTCATTGGAAGAACTTCTGAGAGGCACAGGGTTTTTTCAGGGCAAGGGGGTATCTTGCCTATTGTCATTAAAATGTTTTGAGAATAGTATTCTAAAGGATCACTGTACAGTGTGCACTAGCCAAAACACTGAGTAAGGCATAAACAGGGAAGAAGAGACTGTATTTGAAGAGTTTTCACACAAAGTTCCTGTTGCTAGGGAAACCACTTCTTTCATCCATACTTCTTCCAAATGCATTTATCTCGAGGTCCCTCAGACCATACAGATCACAATCTGGTATCTTGTAAAACGGAAAAAAACCTAATGTATGTATATGCATGTATATATGTTAGAGAAATAAGTGGGATTTTGTTAATAATCCACAGAAAATATAGAAGATTCATATCTGCAACATCAGTTTGTTCACAAAGAAAGCTATACACAGCAGCCATTGCTTTTTCATTTTATTTGCAAGAATTTTTATTTATATTTTCTTTGTTGTGTTCCTATCCTCTACCGTGTCACTGTTACAACTACAATTAACAGTCTTAAATAACAAATGCATAAGACACCTTACTTTTATTAAACACTCAGTGAATGTTGATACATATGGGGTTTTTTTTCCAGTGAAAAAGGAATAAATCTGTCTTACATATAGCTGCAAGGCTTGATTTCAGGGTTTGACCTGGAAACCAAATAAATCTACGCGACTTGTGCCTACGGGCACACTGACACTGACAAGCTTCAGAAAGCACTGCTTGCCATCACTCTGCCTCACTTAATCTCCTGGTTCAGTGAAGTAGAGAAGTTCACAGAACTAGGCATAATTTCTGGTTGAGATATGGTAGCTTTTCAGTATATGTCTTCTCCTACTTATGGCTGAAGGCTGTCCATGTGAGGAGTTCTTCCATGCCATTCTGCTCCAGTTTTGACTTAAGAAAAACTGTTTTATGCTAGCACTGGAAAGGTAGATCAAAGACACACTGACAGAGTGATTTAAGATGTAGAGGAGAATCTAATGGCATCATTCCATCATTCTTCCTTTCAGACTGGAGCCCCCCATGTCTACAAAGCAAGTATAGTTCAGTCCTTCAAATGAAGTGAGAACCACAAGCATAAGTGTGCCAAGGAAACAACTAGGCTCGCTACATGCTTAAAATATTGTTTCATGTCTCTTAAAGAGAGGAAGAAGAGCTTTTAGAGTTCAACTCTGTCTTCAGCTTGAAAACAGAGGTTTGAATTTGAGCAACACTTATTTAGCATAAGTGCAACTGCCACACACAGTTATCTAAACTAATCTCTCTCCTCAAGTTCTCTATCCATCGATAACTACTACCACTGTAAATAGGTTGTTGGTATGTAATTTTAAAACTGCCTGTGCTCATCCACAGACTGGAATGAAGGCAGACAGGTGGCACATGGAAGGGACAAGTCTGTCCATCCACGTGGAGCAGGCCTCCTCTTTCTCCAGACTTTTTCCCAATCTAACCCTACAGAAATTACTTATTGAAGTTGAAAAGAAGAGAATGACTTTTCTTTATGGCTCTATGATACATAGCTATAAAACTTAAGTAATGGAAGAAATTCACTTGCAGATTGGCAATTCCCAGTCATGTTCTTGAACTGTAAAAAGAACCTTCACAACCCTAAAAGGCAAAAGCAGGAGAGACTCCATCCTCCTATCCTGAAAAATAGCTACAGAAAGGATGAGAATTCAATACCAAACATGTCCACATAGCTATGTGCTTCCCTTTTTACGAACTTCACCATCATTACATAGCACACCTCAAGTTGGTCCAGAACCAAATGCAATGACATGACATGCATTGTTTCTGAACAAGATCAACCTAGGGTCATCTCCAGCACGGCAGTAACATGGCAACAGGTCTGCACAATGCCAAACTGCTGTGCTACAGCTGCATAAGTCTGGCACAGGGGAGGAAAGCCCAACAAGACCAATTTTAGACTGGGTCCCCAAAACAGTTCTAATGCACCACACTGTACTGCCGCACCAGTACCTGTTTCCACCCATGAATTTCTGTATCCATAAATCAGTGGTATCATTCTCCATCTGGAGAACAATGTGATTTCAAAACTCAGAGGAGCTGATTTTAGCATCCTCCAGAAACCTGTCAGAGATAAGTCACTGTGGCATTTGTCACTGGGACAATTGACTCTGTGGAGACTTGTGATGGTACTCTCATTGCAGCAGGTTAATGTCTCTTCCTGGAGCATAAAATCATTTGAGTTTTCCCAAAAACACTTTAAGGGCAAACTTTTGCATCAGTTCACAGGGTTGATTTCATGAACTAGTGTAGCCACATCACTACACTGACTTACTGTAATCATATTATTGTGAATAACATAATAACAAAATTACAATGTTAATCTCATCAAATCAATACTCTTCATTTTACCAATCCTAAAGTTTGAATGAATCTGTCTGTCCAAACTATGTGATTTGCTTAAAGTTTATGAGACTTGTGAAAAATACTGAGGTTTGGATTACTTCTGTTCAGTACATACATATTCTGAAACTCAAACTCCAGCAAACATAATGCTAAAAAGACACTAACTTGATAAAAAAACCCCTACAGAATGACACCACATCTTAAGAAAAAATATTTCTGATATTTCTTCACTGTGGGCTTTAATAAAAACATGGTGTTTAAGATGGAGCATGTAAAACTTGACATATATTTCTACAATACCAGCTTAATTTATCTAATTAAAATTTTGTAATTAGATAATAAACATAATCTGAATTTTAAAGTCTGTACTTCTTTTACCTTGTGTATTGTTATTGCAGCATTTCATTTTGATTGCCGCAGATTTTGAGTTCAGGGTATACTTCCTTTTTTCTTTTTTGTATTAATATGTTTCTGTCTATTTTTGGCAGACTGACACTTCTTTTTGTAAAAATCTTTTGTGATGAATGAAGAAGATGATTTATGGTGTTTTTTCCCAAGATACTTTTAATTTAACATTTGACAATTTTCTATTCCTCTAAACAACTTCATATCCACTATTTCTGTGCTTAATCTCTGTCTTCATTTAATCTTTCTTGTCAGACAAGCTTTGGGGGAAGAAATAGGTATTTATCATCTACCTTTTTAAAAGAGTAAAAAGAGCATAAAGGGTAAAGAGTGCTTTTCTGTTTCCTTCTATATAGAATCCATCAGCTAAAAAGCACAACAAAGTTATTCATATATTAAATATTAGCTTTATGTATGACTACTTTTTATTAATGTAATTAATAAATTTTAAGATTGTAATTCTTCAGACTTGTTCCTCACATATAATCCTCATGAAAAAGTCTCTACAGTGTTAAGCAAAGTTCAGACAAGCATGCCTTAGCATTTTAATTCTACTAAAATTCTATTGTGTCAAGGTGTTGGTTTGCCTTTTTCTCCCCCAGCAAATGTGCATGTATATTCACAATACTACAATTTAACTAATACAAGCAGCCAAACTGCAAGTACTACTTCAGCACAAAACTATGGATCATTTACAACTCACCTTCTGAAGGAGAAATATCTTAAAGTACTTTTTCAGAGGTTTTAAAAGTAAGAAAATACTTTCCCATTTTGCTGGACAAAAACATATATTAATTCTATTTTACCCTGAGTTCTAAAGTGAAAGTGGAAGATAGAGAGCCCTAGAATTTTACAAAATGGAAGGTAAACAAAATTTTCAAGAATTATCAAGAAAAAGCATATCCAGTTAAAGATATTCATGGACTAAAGAGTTCACAAGTTCATAAAACAAAATTAAAAAGGCTGGAGTTTACATTTTTTAGGGTGCAGGGTTCTTTCTATTTCTTTGGTCTGCAGTCTAGAAGAATGGCTGTGTGCTCTCAGTGCCTATGTGTGTTCTCAGTGCCTATACAACTCTTTGGTCTGCTTACAATGACCTACTCAAAAGGGGAAATGTAAAAATCCAGTCTCACTGTATCTCACATTGAGGACGAAAGTTTCTTTCACATGCTACATGAATCTCCCCAGCTCCTTTCAAAATAGTTTCCAAGACCTCTGAAAAATTTCACGCTTAAAATAATGAATGCTTTGTCTTCCCACTAGGAAATGTGTCCTGTTTTAGGGGAAAATTTACAGTGTATTTTGTGGTACAGACTCTCCTTAAACCAGTTCTGAGTATCTCACCTTGGAACTAGAAGCAGAACTAGCACATGAAGAGGAACCCAGACAGCATTGCCAGCTAATCAGCTCAACACACCAACCTTCCGATACTCCACTCCTGAATTTCTCTCTCTGCCTTATGAACCTTTCTTAGTTGTAGCTGATTTGAAGTCTTCTGCCCTGTGTTTTATTGCCCTCCATAAATACACCTCAGGTCTTGATTTTGGGTCTGCCAAGTGGCTTCTCCTGAACATCCCCTTAGCATTTAGCAAGCATTCTTCTGTGTTGTGGCAAATTACTGTGAAGACTACAGTTGGAAAACTGAATACTAACAAACTTCCTATTCAGCACTCAGTAGTGATTTCCTACTAGCTTTGAAATTATGAAGTAATGCTTCATTTCTCCCTTTTATAGCACACTATGAGATATTAACATCCAAAGAGGGCTAGTGTTCCTGCTTAAAACACAGCTAGCAAGGTTTTATTGTAGGTTTGCAACAAAAGGAAGGGAAGGAAAAGATGAAAAGGAAAAGGAAAAAAAGGAAAAGGAAAAATATGGTCTTCTGTTATTCTTCTTATTATTATTATTTAGAAGTGAGCTGAGCTGTCAAGATCCAAAATCACTGCTATAAGGACCTCTGTGAATATTCTCTCAGTTAACTTATGGAAGTCCCATTGATTTCCAAGGGATCTTCAGACACCTAAGTGAGGACACAATTGTCAAGGTCTCATTTCACACATGCATTAAAATCAGATCATGAAATTTCTGAGCTTCTGATGTGTTAGTCAGGTATTTTTCAACAAAGGAGCTAATTTTTTTTTTTTTTTTTTTTTTTTTTTTTTTTTTTCCTGAGAAAAATAGTGCCTTTGAGCCTTTGAGTGAAAAAAAATCTCTGATCTCCAGGCAATATCTGATGATGATACATAAACCATAACAAGCCTCCTTTCATCAGTATTTAATTTTTGTTGTTCTATGTCTGTCTTACAAAATAATTTGCATTTCTCTCGTATCTTATTTCTTTCTGAACTATTTATTTAGGAATTATAGTCCAGGATATACTTTTCCATTCATGCACTTATATTCTGCTCATGAGATTTAGTGGCAGGACACAGTCATGCAGTCTGCAAAATGATGATGCTCATTATTTCATTCAGACAAACATTTTGATTAATATTTGCCATGCTCAAAAAAAAAAGTAATTAAAAAATCCATATTTTGCTACTGTAGTTTGGTTTATAATCATTCCTCCTACCTATACAATTGCAATAACATCGTACAGCAAACTGATTCTACACTAGGACCAGCACCTCCCATGCTATCTTGCTCAACAGTCTTTGCACAATAGCAGGATCCTATAGATTACTGGTTGGAGATACATAGCTAATTTCTGGATCGATGTGTTGGGCTTGCAACTGGTGGAGTTTACTAGCAGAGAAGGGGGGCTACTGGCATGCGCTCCTATAAGAAGCTTCAATAAGCTTCCCCAGCTCTAAACGGAACCCGCCTCTGGCCAACGCCAAGCCAATCAGCATATCTGTGATAACATGTTTAAGAGGGTAAAAACCTGTTGGGGAAGTTATTTTGATTTTTTAGTTATTTTGCTTGGGAGAGGAGTGGGTCATGAGAGAGATAGCCATGTGGACACCAAGGTCAATTATAGAGGAATTCCTTGTGGAACAAGGACATATGGTGGCTTTTGAGGGATTGGACAACCCCATTTTAGGTCTGGCTAGGCCTCAGTTAGCATAAGTACTGTGTCTCCTTGAAGTTGATCTTGAAGAGCAGAAAAGAAGGGAGTCGACCTTGAGCAAAGTGAAAAAGCAGAACGAGAACAGCACATACAGCACATACACTGACCGCAATGGAGGCGTATACAGAATACGTACCCAAAATGCAGATAACCAATTAACCTAGAGCTTGATTTGTATGCTTGTAGTCAAACACCAATAAAAGTTGATATACTGTAATCAGATTACAGCAGTATATAAGAAAATGATGCAGTCAGAATAAAGAGTTCGGCATGTAACCATATTGGTGTGATTGTCTTTACTCGGCTGGCTTCCCACTGGGTCCCTCTTCAGTCAATGAGGAAGGAGCAGGGATTACATGCTGGAGCAGCCATTCCCCTTCATCCCATGGTCAGATGACAGGCTGTGCCCTTGCAGCCCTTAGAGATCAATGGTGGAAAAGAACCCTGTGTGCAGCCTGTGGAGGACCCCAAGCTGCAGCAGAAGACTGCTTCCAAAGAAGGTGGCTAGTCTAAGGGAAGCCTGTGCTGGAGTGGTCAGTCACTGGGAGGATTACAGCCCACAGAAGAGACTCATGTTGGTGGGAGAGGTTTATGGAAGACTGTCTGCCACGGGAGGGATGCTGCAATGCCACAGGGGAGGCTTGTGAGGAGTTTTCCCTCTGAGAAGGAAGGAGCAGCAGAAAAAACATGGAATGGACTAGGAATGACCACAGCCCCCATTCCTTGCACTGCCAGATGGGAGGAGGTAAGAGGGATGGGTCTGGGAAGAAGGGATGGGTAAGGGGAAGTGTATGTAAGGTCACGTTGGATTTACTGCTGTCCTATTCTGATTCATTTGATAAATTGGTGGTGGTTTTCTTGTCTAAATTAAATTGATTATGTTTCCCTTGTCAAGTCTGGTTTTAGCATGTGACCGTAATTGGTGGGTGAACACTTCCTGTCCTTTGTCTCAACCCTCATGACTTTTGTTGTATTTTCTCATGCCCATCTCATTGGAGTGGGGTTCGATGGAGTGTGTGGCTGCCTGGTGGTTTATTGCCAGCTGGGTGGGCTCAAACCACAACAAACTAGTATTCTGCAATGGAACAATCACAACTATGCCACATGATATGGGAAGACCTACTATATTTACTGATGCTAACTGGAAAGAACAGAAGGTAGTTAAAGCTCGACCTCTAAGTTCTCCTATTATCGTGGCTTGCAGAGCTCTCTGCAGATGGTCTGAGGAGTAAGCAGCAAAATTTCCAAATCTGTCTACTCTGTCATCAGAGAGCATCTTAAAAGTGGAAGTGGTCCTTTGTTCAAAACAACTGGGAAATGTAGCAAAGTCTTAAGTCAAGGATAGATCTGATAAACTTTGTGAAAACTATATATTAAAAAATGCAAATTATTTTCAAATAGCAAGGCAGAAGAATTACATTCAGATATTTATAACTTATTTTCTGTCTGATTTTCTGTCTGATAATTGTCAGGACTTAATGGGTAAGAGAGGACAAAGACTTCCTTCTTCTTGTAAAATTCATCAAAGATTCTTGAGATTTAAAATCAAATGTGTATTATGAACATCTGTCTTGACCTTCTGAAAAATTATAGGCTATGCCGCTTATGTCAGAAATGCTTGCACCACAATATTGCTTGACCTGCTTTATGTAGCTGAACTTTTCTCATGTACCATCAGATGTCTACATTATACACATCTACATCTGAGTTAATGACTTAGTCTACCTTTAATGTCAGTGGAGAAAAATAGTTACTTTTAGGGTGTGGCTGACCTGACCTATTATGAGTGTCAACAATGGAATGGAATAAATTGCACCTCTAAAATATCAGATGTAGGGATATGCAATGTAGGCATGTATATTTCCTCAGAACAACATTATCAAAAATTTCTAGGTAAATTACTAAGAAATAATTATCCATATTAAAATTGGGCACTTGAATTGTTCTGCATCAACTTTGGATCACTGAGCATTGTTATACTTCCTCCTACTTCAGAGGGATGTCAGCTACCTGAAGCTTTTTTCCAGGATGTCTATTTTCAAACAGGTACAAGGGCTTGGAGAAGTCCTCTTTTATTTGTTTTTATATCTTTTCTTTCTCCACATAATCCTTTTAAAATCTACCCTTGTATTTAATTTAAAATTATCACTAGAATTTGAAAAGATCTAAACACAGGGCAGTTTCATCTTCTTGTTTGCACTATTGTGAATATGGACTAACTCTAGCAAAATTATAGAATCACATTAGGTTCAAAATTAAGCCAGATATCTGTTATTAGTAAGTAGAAAGATTTTAAGTGTGTGTTTATTTTGCTACCTTGAACATTTTCTTTCAAGGAAGCACTCCAGATAACATACTTAGACATTGCTCTTAAGCAGAGCCAACCCTAAAAAAAATTACCAGATGAACAAAAACTTTATTATTCTTGTTCCTTTTAATATATTGGGAATGATTGGTGACAGAAATTTCTGGTAGCCAAAGTTCTGTCAGAGCTTCCATCTACAGGGATTTACACTACTCTTAAAAATTCTTGGTAACTCAGTTCACAGCTATCATATCTCTATTAATTCATACATGCCTATTTACATCGAATTCAGAAAAGAGGTTCTTATATTTCTTTTTCTTTCATGTAAATTGATTTGGATAGTTTTGATTTCAAGATATTTAAAGTCATACTACAAGGCATGTCAACCACTTCAATGGAAGTGGGCAGCTTTAATCTCTACCTTTATGGGGCTCATAGATAATTTCCCATAGGAGAATACAATGAATAACTTTATCTCAGCTAGATTAGATGAAATTCTTATGTGGAGAATACTGTATCTCACATCACTGAAATCCATAAGAAAAACATATACTGAATGGAAAAAAAAAAAACAACCAACAAACAAGTGGGAAGATACTATAAGATTTTATTAATTACAAAAATCTAGTAAGAACAATGAAGTCATCAAGGGGAAAACTTCAGTTGGCAGAAAAAAGGCAATATGAAAGAAAAAAAGTTCTATACTTACATAAGTTAAGAACTAAATGAACCTTGGGAATAGCACAGTCCCATTAGTGAATCAAGACAATTATATTACTAACAATATGCAGAAAAGGCAACCTTATTCAAATATATAACTTCTTTTCCTTTCTTTTTTGTATGTAAGATAATATATACACAAACACATCTCATGGGAGAAATATGAGGCCCTTTTCTGTTCATTAGCAAGTAACAATTGTCTCCTACATATAAATATATAAAAGCCAGCAGGTCCACTCAATCTGTATTCATGAGTCTGCAGTTCAAAGCATTACTGTAGATCTCTGGCCTGAGCCTGCAGTGAGCTCTTGCAGCAAAGGCAGCAAATAGTTTTCTGGACTGCATTAGGCAGAGCATTGCCAGCAGGTTGAGAGAGGTGATGCTTTTCCTCTGTTGAGCACTGGAGTATTGAGTCCAGTTCTGGCCTCCTCAGTACACAGAGACATGGACATGCTGGACAGAGTCCAGAAAAGGGCCCCAAAGATAATGCAAGGACTGGACAGGAGCATCTCTCCTATGAGGAAAGCCTGAGAGAGCTGGGGCTGTTTAACCAAGGAAGAGAAGGCTCAAGGGGGATATCATTAGTGTCTATAAATACCTGAGTTAAGAGCATACAGAAGATGGAGTCAGGCTCTTTTTAGTGGTGCATAGTGAAAGGTCCAGAGGCAAAAGGGCACAAACTAAAATGCAGCAAGTGTCATCTGAACATCAGGAAACACTTTTTTCACTGTAAGAATGACCAAGTACTGGCATAGGTCTTCCAGGGAGGAAACTTCATCCTTGGAGATACTGAAATGCTATCTGGACATGGTCCTGGGCAAGCAGTTCTAGATGGCTCTGCTTGAGTAGAGTGTTGGACCACATGACCTCCAGAGGTGCCTTTCAACCACAGCTTTTCTATCATTCTCTGATTGTGATACAAGAAAAGCAACACAGGCAAATACTGCCAAAGTGCTGATACTGTGCTTGTAAAACAAGGAGAATGAACAGTAATTACAGATAACTCAATCTAGATAACTCTATCCTAGCAAAATAAGACAAGATGACGTAGAATTCAGTTGATAAAAAAAGTCAAGTACCAGAATGTAACTAATTACAGCTTTATAGAAATGAGGTTTTCTAAAACAAACCAAATTTCATTATTTTATTCAGTCACAGGTTTGGCTGATACAGACTGCTGTTTTGATATATAGTCTATCTAGCATTTTATGCAGTTTTGTACAATATTCTGCAGGGAAAAAAAAAAATAGAACAGTGTATATTGAATCATTGTGGTTTGTATTAAATGGATTTTTAAAAGGGTTAGATTGTAATATTAAAATAATGTGATAATGCAGACAAATCAGTTCTGCTGTCCACAATGGCAAGATGTTTATAAATGAGGACAGGCACTCTGCATTGCTTTTTAACATAGAGATTAATAATAGAGAGATTAAGACAAAATATAGGCTAAACATATGGGAAGAAGGAGCATACATTATACATACAGAATGAGTTCATCCCCCGAAGATAACAAAATTTGTTTGATAAAATTGCTACACAGCATATTACTTAGCATCTCACTACATTTTCATGAAGAGTAACCAGTGCTACACATTACAGTAAGCATCATTTTAAATAGACCTGACTACCTAGCAAATGTCCAATAGTAGCTGACAAATGGAAATACCATGAACACTACTGACAAAATTCTCTTAAGTACCATATCTAGAATTTCTGCAGAGTTAAACAGTAGTGAGGACAACATAGAGGCACATCTTTTAGAGAAGAAAAACTATAGGTATTTAGGAAGATATAAATACAGAGAGGATTACTGAACTTTCAGAAAAGTACATCTGGAGAGATCTGTATTTGTAGCTACAGCCTGTCATATAAGTCTTAAAGACTCCTCTGCTTGCTTCATGAAAAGAGGTTGAGAATTTTCTGAGTGCATAGCATCTTCTGTAAGAAAGCAATATGAGTTCCTACTACTCTTAGATGTAGTGGAGAAAGTTATATCATGATATAATGACTGCAATGGGAAGGTGCACAGATTGAAATAAATAGGACATTGTTCAAAGTACTAATGAAAACAGAGACTCTATTTGAATCATAGAATCATAGAATGGTTTGGGCTGAAAGGGACCTTAAAGATCATTTACTTCCAAACCCTCTACCATGAGCAGGGACATCTCTCACTAGACCAGGTTGCTCAAAGCCCCATCCAACCTGGATTTGAATACATCCAGTGATGGAGCATCTAGAACTTCCCTGGGTAACATGTTCCATTGTCTCATTACCCTCAGAGTGAAGAACTTCCTAATTTCTAACCTAAATCTACCCTTTTCCAGTTTGAAGCCATTATCCCTTGTCCTATCATTCTTGTAGTCCCCCTTCAGATACTGTGTGGTCTTCCCAGAGCCTCTAGGCTGAACAACCCCAACTCTTTCAACTTGTCCTCATAGGAGAGGTGTTCCAGGTCCTTTATCATCTTTGTGGCCCTCCTCTGGGCCTGCTCCAACAAATTTGTGTCCTTCTTGTGTTGGGGTGTCCAGAGTTCGACTCAATACTCCAGGTGGAGCCTCCTGAGAGTGGAGTAGAGGGACAGAATCACCTCCCTCAACCTGTTGCCTACACTTCTTTTGATGCAGCTCAGGATACAGTTGGCCTTCTGGGCTGCACTTGCACATCAATGGTTCATATTGAGCTTTTCATCAACCAGAACCCCCAAATCTTTCTCCTCAGGACTACTCTCTATTCATACTCCACCCAGCCTGTACTTATGTTTGGGACTGTCCCAACCTAGATGCAGGACCTTCTACCTGATCTTGTTGAACTTCATAAGATTGGCATGGCCCCACCTCTCCAGCCTGTCCAAGTCCCTCTGGATGGCAACCCTTCCCTCTAGTGTGTGAACTGCACCACACAGTTTGGCGGATGCACTCAATACCACTGTCCATGTTGCCAAGAGAGATGTTAAACAGCACGGGTCCCAGTACCGATCCCTGAAGAACAAGACTTGTCACTAGTCTCCACTTGAACATCAAGTCCTTGACTGCAACTGTCTGAGTGCAACCATCCAGCAACTCCTTATTCACCAAGAGGATCAAATGATCCATCAAATCCATGTCTCTCCAATTTAGATATTAGGATGTCGTGCAGGACAGTGTTGAACACTTTGCACAAGTCCAAGCAGATGACATCAGTTGCTCTTCCCTTATCCAGTGATTCTGTAACATCATTGTAAAAGGCTACCAAATTTGTCAGTCACAATTTGCCCTTGGCCGCATCGGTTGCCAACAATCACCTCCTCATTTTCCATGTGCCCTAGCAGAGCCTCCAGGAGAATCTTCTCCATGATTTTACCAGGAACAGAGGTGAGGCTGACTAGCTTCTTGTGGCCCAGGTATTTTTAACATTTTTGAAAATGGGGGTTATGTTTCCCCCTTTCCAGTCAGTGGGAACTTCACCAGACTGCCATGACTTTTCAAATATGATGGAAAGCAGCTTAGCATCTTTGTCTGCCAGTTTCCTTGGGATCTTGTCTGGTCCTATTATTAGTAATAATATTAATACAGACTCTTATCTGAAAACAGATATTTTCCAAATAAAATACACTTTGGTAAAATCTGCTGATGTTACTGTGCACTACACAATGGTAAGTGGATGCAATCTGGTAGACTTCTATGTAGGAGATGAGGTAAAATGTTCTATTGAATTCTTCTGGCCTTAATTGACATGTAAATAAACTCAGGATGTATGTTTTATTTTGGTTTTGTTTTTGTTTTTTTTCTGTCTGGTTACTCTTCCTGATATCTTTGTGTTCCACTTGTTGCAGAACAAATGAGAGCAGAAGCCCAAGGGATTCGACCAAAAGGACTGACAAATTAGGAAAATCCTCTTGTGGCCAATTTGGAAATGCCAGTTCCTATGGTCCATAAAGAAAAAGCACCTGTTCTCCAGAGTGACTTGCTAATGATGCAAGTATTCAAAAGTTCTGGCTCCAAGTCTTGAAAGATTATGCAGATACCCTACTAGTAGCCTTTATTTGAAAGATTATACAACACTATTGGTGAAAGTTGGAAAACCTGTGGGAAATGGCATCTTGATGCTTGAGTACCAGAAACAATCTTCTAAAGGGTCATTAAGGAATTAAGTGGTGATGCTAGAAAAGTCTAGCTTAGCCAGACAGATTTTGAAAGAGGAAATTTTTTCTTACAACACATAGTACATGACTAGCATTCATCTGTCCTTGTTTAACTTGTAAAATAATGTGAAATTAAGGTCCCCAGGGCCTTTTTTTTTTTCCCTGTTAAAGTTTTATTCAGTAATTGATTAGTTAAGCTTTTTAACTGATTTCATCTAATTGAAGAAAATAATTATGTATTAGCTTATGAAAAAAAGCAGAACCACATACATTAACCTCCCAAGTGCCTACATAATCTTTTTGTCCTTGTCTTCATTCTTTTCTTTTATATATCTATGTTCAGGGAGTGGAACAAAAGTATGGAAATGAGATTATGTGGTCACTTAGGACCCTATTGTCTTCAATGGCTTTTGCATCAGGTTTATATTTTGCTAGGGATTATCCCTTCAAAATTTACATGATACCTAATGATCTAATAAGGAAGGAAGACAGATGAATGTATAATTTAGGCAATATGATGACAGAATATGCTTCACATCTTAGAAAATAAAGGAAAAAATCTTTTATTAATCATACAATTACAGACTGTTTGAGATTTGAAGGGACCTTAGCAGGTCATCTGGTCCAATCGTCAGTTTTTCAGTATCTTGAAAAATGGTGACTCCACAACCTCTCTGGGAAACCTGTGTCACTGCTCAGTCACAGTAAAAATGTTTCCTGATGTTCAGATGGCACCTGCTGTGTTTCAGCTTGTACCCATTGCACAAGCTTGTACCCTATGCACCACTAAAAAGAGCCTGGCTCCATCTTTTCCCTTCAGATATCTATATACACTGATAAGACTTCCTCTGAGTCTTCTCATCCCTCGGGTAAACAGTCCTAGGTCTCTCAGGTTTTCCTCATAGGAGAGATGTTCCTGTCCAGTCCTTGTATTATCTCTGTGGCCCTTTGTCCAGCATGTTCAACCTGCTGCAATGCTTTGCCTAATGCAGTCCAGGATACTATTTGCCTTCTTTGCCACAAGAAAACACTGCTGACTCATGTTTAGCTTGATCTCTAACAAGGACCCCTAGGTCCTTTTCTGCAAAGCTGCTTTCCAGCTGGTTGATCCTCAGGATATATTGGTACATGGGGTTGTTCCTCCCTGGGTGCAGGAGTTCGCATTTCCTTTTGTTGAACTGCTTGAGATTCCTGTAGACCCATTTCTCCAGCCTGTGAAGGTCCCTCTGGATGGCAGCACAATGCTCTGCCATCAGCCAGCCATACCTCCCAGCTCTGCACCATAAGCAAACTTACAGAGTGTACATTCATCATCCAGATCATTAATGTTCAAGAAGATAAGTATTGACTCCTGGAGTACACATTGACCTTCAACTAAACTTCATTGCACAGATCTCTGCCTTGTGGGCACAGCCATTCAATCCACTTCACTGTCTGATGATTTAGCCCACACAAACACATCATCTCCATGAGAACCTTATTGGAAACAGTGTCAAAAGTCTTAATCTTTAAAAATAAGACCTCCCTTATTGACTATAATTAAGTAACCACCTAATCTTAAATGAAGAAAAAAATCCAATCTACTACAGTTTGGAACATTTATGTGTGATAAACTTAATTTACAGAGTGCAACCTACCTTCTCCTTCCATATTGAAATTCCAGATTCAAAGAATCAATTTCGTATTTGCTACATGCATGGAAAATTAATGGCTCATGATGATTTCATTTTTCTTCTCTCTTGCATCATTCATATGTATATACTACTGCTTAGGGTGCTGAAAGCACACATTTGTTCTTATTAAATGTAGATATCTAAAAATTATGTGTTGGACTTCATAAAATCTAAAGATTACTTTATTTAATTCTGAGTCTTGTTCTACAACTGCACTCTCACAATGTTTTTCCTTTCTATTTTACTAGGTATCATTTACAGCTCTCTACACGCAATAAATAAAATGTCAGTTGCATGCTTTGGGAAAGTTTAAGGCTTGGATGAAGACCATCAAGTTGAGTTCCTGCCTACCATCATGTACTATGAGCTAGCTAGGAAAAGCAGCAAAAAAGGGAGGGGACATCTGTAACAGAAACAGATTAATTTGCCCATAGTTTATTTTAAGGACTTTGAAATCTATAGGTCTACTAAATTACTTAATTGTTTCTAGATGATCATGTAAGTGTTACAGACAGAAAGACTGGTTTTATTTATAGACTGCTTGAAGCCTAGGCTCATTTCTTTTAAATGGCAGACCTGCAGTTTCATCCATGCCTTAGCCATTTCAAGACTAAAGATATATTGTTACAGTAAAAAAATGCTACTTTTTTTTTTTGGTACTATATGTAGTGCGTTATTTGTTAAGCAGTGCTTTTTCTTTATGAAAGCATATTATGTGTATGCACTGTGATAGTATTAGCTGTTGTGGGAGCTGTCAGATTGATGTTACTGTTTGGACTTAGATCTGTAAGGGCTAGAGACACACATGTGAGACTTACCTG
This sequence comes from Megaceryle maxima, assembly GCA_024605025.1. Classification (NCBI taxonomy): domain Eukaryota; kingdom Metazoa; phylum Chordata; class Aves; order Coraciiformes; family Cerylidae; genus Megaceryle; species Megaceryle maxima. Next base: position 28,305 of record JANHGN010017447.1, on the reverse strand, counting down.
TCTTCCACCCTCTGTTGTATATGTATTCTATAATTCTGAAATGAGACAAAGCTGACTTGAGCTTCACTATATACAAGAAATAGTACCTGGCATCTTTTTATTACCATTTCACTATCTCTGGTACTGCTTTCTGTCAGTTCATAACATCTGAAATCCATGATTTTTTTTTTTTTTTTTTTTTTTTTAGAGCATACCATAAAATCAATCCTATTTTTCTATGCTCACACAAACACAGCAGTTAAGGCTTGAAAGCAATATTCTATAGACATTGTGTGAAGAATAATTACTTTTGTTATATTTCTTTGTTGTTAGGAACCATCATGTGACTAAGGCTATCTGAAATATATTGATTTGCTTTTAATATGATTGTACCCAGAATGCTAGATGCATCTTTTTCACTGTAGGGTTGAAAACTTATAAATAAATAAATGGATAAACAAATCATCACGGAGACATTTCCCGTGGACTGTAAACAACCAGTTTAACATTTATAGAACAATCTAGTCTTTTATTTCTAGCTTCATAATGACTAATTGCTTAATTCAATCCTTTTGGCTGCTCCAATAATTTCTCTGATTTTATTGTATATTCAACATTAACATACCATATCTATAATAAATTTAAAGTTACATTTAAGTTTTTTCTTCTAAATCTGCCATATCTGATATATTGGCTAGAATGAGTAGAAATGGATTGTCATTTGCATTACTTTTTTGGTGAAGCATTTTGCAGAAAATACACAATTTTTACAACAGAGCTTAGTTTGACTATTTAAATCATCAGCTGTGAAATTAGTAGCTTTTATTAATCTACTATCTTAATTAACTTTTCTTTCGAGATCCAATAAAGCCCTACTTTAATTTAAAATATGTATTAAAATATGTTTCTGTAATTAAAGTGAAGGCAAAATGTCTTCATGGATATCTTCAATTCTCTTTAACTTGGATCGAATGAACACTGTTTTGAGAAATAAACTGCAGCTCAAGCACAGAATAGACATGTTCTCAGTATGATGAAATATTTCTCTTATGGTGTTATCTTGGATCTTTAGACAGAATGACAATGCAGCTCACTTAAATACTGTAAAAAATATTTATAAATAAAGGTTCATAAAGCTAAAAAATGTTCATAAAGCTTTCATATTTTAGAAATTAAACAAAGTAATGAGACTGGCAATTTTGTAATACAGCACTTTTTTTGCTTAGATGTTTCAGTCTGTAACCTGTAATAAAACACTGCCATCACTTTCAAATAGGGACTTTGTTGAGTTAAAACTGCCATCATTTTAATCCTTCAGGTTGGATCTACTAGCTACTTTTCACTTCCAGAGAGTACTCGCTCTCAAAGACAGTTCTGTAGACATTTGTTAGACTCTAAGTATGCTAGTACAGTATTACAGAATCAGAGAATCACAGAATTTCCTAGATTGGAAAAGACCTTTAATATCATCTAGTCTAATCATTAACCTAATACTGACAAGACCTTGACTAAATCACATCCCTCAGCTCTACATCTATGTGATTCTTAAGTACATCCAGGGATGGGGACTTCACCACTGCACTGGGCATGCCACTCCAATGTGTGATAATCCATTAGGTAAAAAATTCTTCCTCATATGTAATCTAAACTTCCTTTGACACAACTTATGGCTATTTCCTCTTGTTCTGTCACCTGTTACTTGGGAGAACAGACCAACCCTCACGTCTCTACAACCTCCTTTCAGGTAGTTGTAGAGATCTATAAGGTCTTCCATGAGCCTCCTTTTCTCCAAGCTAAACAACTCCAACTGTCTCAGATGCTTCACATATGACATGTGCTCTAGGCCCTTCACCAACTTTGTTGACCTTCTTTGACACACCCTAGTGCCTCAGTGTCCTGTTTGTAGTGAGGGGCCCAACACTGAACATAGTTCTCAAGATCCAGCCTCACCAGTGCTGAGTACAGGGGTAGAATCACTTCACTGGTTCTACTGGCCACATCACTCCTGATACAGGCCAGGATGCTGTTGTACATTAGGAAAAGAATGAGTACTTTGAATGGTTTCCCTGCAGATCATGAGAGGTCCACTAAGTAAGGAAAGTTTCATTCTCTTCCTGTCTCACATCACACAGACACCTCAAAAATACATTAGGAAACTGTCTTCTTTCAGGATATTTACAATAGGAAGAGATGTTAAAGGAACTACAAACTTTAATAAATAGAAGTAGTCAGGATGCTTTGACTTTTTTCAGATAATTCCTTGGGCAGAAATATTTTTCTTAATAGTTCAGGTCATAGCAAAACATCACCATTATGTATCACCAAACATTTGCAAGGAGAGACTATAATTGTTGAAGGTAGGACAAAAAGTCTGGCTAAGAGTTTATTTGAAATGCCTCAAGGCAATTGCTGGTATTTTTCAGGGATCAGTGCAATGTAAAGATGACCCATAAATTATAAATGAAAGAGATATTTTTTAGAACTCACTAGTGAAATTCTATCCCTAATGGAGTCGATGGCATTGGATTTTAAAATTTTTTGTGACCTCTTTTTTTTCTCAGGGTTTCCCACTACAAACAAACAAAAAAATCTGAAAATGGCATCTTCAGATAATTTCAGCCAGCCACATGCTGGTGTCTTTTACAGAATTTTAGGAAAAAAATCAAC
>JANHGN010017447.1:0-25559 GCA_024605025.1 Megaceryle maxima | reverse complement strand
AGCCAGCCACATGCTGGTGTCTTTTACATAATTTTAGGAAAAAAATCAACAATCAAGCTTATAATGAGAAGCTAAACTTTATCCTTACCAGTAGAGATATAGACTTCATAATAGATATCACCCAATAAGAATTAGCTTCATTTGTTTCCTACCTGAGGGCTGACATAACTTCGGTGATGCCATAAGAGAAAGACTCACACGTACAACCCTCCCTCCATTGTTTTTGCACTCTGCATTCTTCAGTCATAACAAAAAGATCAATATGTATTCAGCATTTTAGTTTCTGCCTGCTATTCACACACATTTTCTCCAAGGCCCTATATTGTATATTCTCCTATTGTTTTATTGGATTTATAACATTGTTTTTATTTGTTTTCTATTAGAGCACAGATAATAAAAATGCATAGCATGATACTGGGCATATATAAAGAGCACAAACACTGAGTGGGAATACAAATTGTTGCATTTTTTTTTCCTCACAAGAAGAAATGGATGATGGAAAACATGTTCTATAAACACCCATGAGACAGTGAATAAACAGTAATTGCCATTAGGCTTCAATGCTGGCTATTGATAGTTCTCTCAGGCTCTGCTTCTTCATGAAATCAGTAAACAAAATTCATTAAGTACTTTCAGTTTCTGGTGTTTGCGGCTGCTCTCAAAAGGAAACCCAGGCGCCTATAGGTTTCTTATCATGTCTGAGGACAGAAGGTGTTTTCCACTGAAGCTATAAAAATCATGTATGCAAACTAAGAATTTCCTTTATCATAAGATACACTAAACAGAGGTATATAGAATCACAGCCATCTCCGGAGTTTAGGCACCTAACTGATCTCTTGGGCTACAGAGGCTGGGTACATCAACCTTTAAGAAATGAAGCAAAGTGGATTCATAAGAAGGAAAAAACAGTCTGCCATACTGTTCTTTTTGTAAGTACCTGGAAACTGTAGTTTTCAAACAGTATGCTGGAAATTTGATGCTGATTTCATTCTCACGCTGAGCAGTTCCAAACTCCATGCCTTCCTGGTCCAAGCCCATGCAAGAAGCTCAAAGCTGAAACATCCTTTGTCTTGAACTTCTTCATGGAAATGCCTTTTGGGTGTTAATGCTGTAATGAGTAGGCTACTGGTAAGACAAATAGCATCTACAATGATTGTTTCTCAAAAGTGAGCACACTGCATTTCATTAAGGAGGTAGCAACATCAGTGTGATAAATAAGATCTGAAAACAGCTTTCCCAACGGGTATCTCAGGTCTTTGAGGAACACCGTGTCTTCTAATTCCCAGACTCGCTCTGTATTTAATGCTACATTTAACTCTTCTAAAACTCATTAACAGTCCTTAGAAGCAAAAAACAGGTCTCCTTGATTCTGCTGTGTCTACACAGATAATTTCTTCTCTTTGTCTTTTTATACTTTGACACGTAGGAAATAGAAAAAAGATTTAAAACCTGTCCAGTGTAAGGGGAAATCAAACATGGATCATCCACTTCTTGGCCAAATGCCCAAAATATGAGCCTGTTGATGGAAAAGGGAAGTGAAACACCATCACTGTTTTCCTTCTGACAGAACAAACTTCATTTCTGTAGTGTCCCATGTTCTTTAAACTATTATGGCTGAAGAACATTCTGTTAAATTGTTGTGTTTGGAAATAGGAGACTCGAGAATTGATAGGGATGTTTGGGCCTCTCTCTTGTAAACTGCAGTTAATTTCTTTTTCAGGCTGCAGAGGTCTAAATCCACGTATCTACCAGCTGTCTCCCAAGTGCTGAGAAGAGCTTAGGCAGGACATACCTGTAAGTTTAAATTAATTTTGGAAGTTTCTGTAATTTAGTAGACCAAAGAATATGAAATGACTGCATATGTGTATGACTAAAACTTGCTGGAACATTTTCTTAGGTTTGGACTTTCAACTTCCACCTAAATCCTGTTTCAGACTATTCTCTCAATATAGTGTATCACAGACTGATCCCACACTCATTGATATCTATTTAATTACTCTCCTGATGTCAATAAGCCATGAGTTAGACCCTTAGTATTGTTTGTAAATGAATATCCAATAATTTGGTAAAATAATGAGAATTATTATTTCAGTTATATAATTTGACAAAAAATTGGTAAAAATTGATAAAAAGTTGTTACATTTTCACCACTTGTATATATCCTGATCTATTGGTCTCACTGTCTTAAAGATCAGTAAAACTTACTGTATGTAACATCTTGGGATGGATAGGAACAAGCTGAAAATGTCTTAGATGAGTGCTCTTCGTTATGTTTTCTACCAAGAAAGGAATCAGAAGTTTTTACTTGTTTCTTTTAAAATTCTGCCATAGAACAAGCCTGCTGTACTCAAGAATTACTCTATGATATCTCAATAAATGAAAGAAAGCAATACAAATTTTAGATCATTGTCCTGCAGAACACTTTTAAGGCCACTTACTTAAGCTGATGATTTGCAGGAGGCAGGAGCTCAGTGCCACTTTAGAAATAGCTGTGTATTGCCTAAAATAAAATAACCTAATAGGTTTGCATCCTGGTTTAGAAAACATTGTAGGCTTTGTTTCTTCTCACTGGAATACTCAGATCTTTGATTTATGTGCATTAATTTTTATGATAAAATTCAAAACACTAAAATCACCCATGCAGAAACCTTGCTTTGAAAAAAGGGATGCTGAACTGCCCCCTCTAGATAGCAATCTCCCAGAAATGGCATCAGAATGAGTTTGTATTTATATGGAAAGCTGCAGAGGTAAAGCTTAATGCACTATTAGGTAAAAGGAAATTATAGAAAATCTTTAGGAAATGGAAACAAACATGCACAGGAAAGTTCTGAAATGCAAATAATCCTTTGTGGCTGGCAGTTCTGTATCTTTGCTGAAGAAGCTAGCTCATGAAGAGTTTAAAATAACCAACCATATTTGCTTGTTTCTGCTTGAAAGACAGAATGAGGAAGAAGTCAGTGAAGGAAATACAAAGATTAAAGCTATACCTCAGGGTAACTGAGAAATTGACTGTTTTATTATCCTTCTTCTAATCCATTCAATTTTTATTCTTTTCTTATCTGTGTCATTTAGAAAAAAATTACACGATACCCTATCTCAGGTTACTTCATTGTACAGTCCAGACAGCTTCAGCACATGTTCCCACTAAATTAAAACAGTTCAACATACTACTTGGCATGGCATTGCCTTTCAGAACTAGATAAAAATTACCTGTGAGCCCTTTAGTATTTATCTTGCATCTGTATGAAATCTTTATTCTCTAGCAATGATAGGGTATTAGTGTTGCATTATTAAGCAAATACAAGTTTTTACATTGTTGTGAATAGAAGATCAATCAATATTTCTGTGACTACATTCTAGTATAGGTCTTTCTGTAATTAAAGGCTTATTAGCATTCATTAATAAGTTATATGAGTTGTTGTCATGTCCTATTCCCTCCCCCCACCCCCCCAAATCAGTCACATTTGGGTCAATTCAAAAAACAAACCCAAAGTTGTGGTCTATGTGCCAGCCCACTTTTTCTTGCAGTTTTTGAAAGCATAAAGAAGGTAGCTATCATTCTTTGCAAATAAAGGTCCATTTTTGCTTGTCATTAAACAAATAATGAAATGTTGTGCATGAGCCATTTATTTCCAATTAAAGTAAAGCACAGATTAGTCCTGAAATATTCTTGACCTCTATGGCTTTGTTAAACAAATTATTTGAATTGTCAAGAGAATTTAATTCTTTTGAAATAAAAAAAAAATTAATTTTTTTTATTTAGTCAAATTATCATATGAAGTGTTTATTATCACACAAAATCAATTATTTCCCTTAGCATATTTACCAGTAATTTTCTATATTTACAGAGCTTCTTCACTAGTTGCTTAACTGAAGTCACACAGGTATGTGTACATTTTTTTGAAATCTTTACTAAGAAGGACCAGAGAAACAGGAGCTTTCCACTGAAGTAGAGGATAATACTCCTTTCATCTGAATGGTGATTTGAAATATTTTTTTTTACTGTTATCAGAAAACAGCTTAGTGACATCAGGATTATCCCATGAGGATATACATAATGTGAGGAAAGTGATTTCTTGACAGATTGGAGGTTTTGCCATTTTACACATTCATAGGAATGGTGCTTGTCCCCCTCTAGTCATCATCTCTTTCTTCCGCTACTGTCATCTCCATGAAGTTTGGATCATTCCCTGTGCTGCTATTACTGATGATAGGAACACAGAGAAAAAGAGGTCATGAACCCAAAAAAAGTACCCAAAATTTTGATATCATCTCATATTTGGACCAATAAATCCATTCTTGGATTTATTGCTGTCAACAATATAACAAACGTAAAAATGAAATATGCATCTGTGGTTTAAAATATCTGGTTTGACCAAGTGTTATGAATATGCACAACAAAGTCCAAGAAGGAACATACAGCCTTGGTTTGCCAAGAATCTTAACTGACTAAGATGAGGTCTTTAAAAGTAAACAGGGGAAACTGACATCTTTCTCTGTAATCAAAGCAAGAATTTAATTTTGACAAGTTTGGTTATGGCAAATGCCAATACAATTTACATGAATAGCACACAGCACACTAAACACAGACAAACAAACGGAATAGGAAAAGTAACTTTTTCCTGCATATTATAGACTACTCTGTGGACCAAAATACAGAAATAAGTAGAACATTGAAATATTCATCAGTAGTGCTTAAAAATATAATAGTGCATTTTCCATATGGCAAGGGAGTCTGCTATACATTTATATTAAAACCAGAAAAACAGAGTGAGGGATTTTTAAAGGAATTTATAAAGTTGTCCTTGTATCCCAGCTAACCTGATATCCAGATGGCAAAAGAAGAGATGTATCCAACAAGTTGTGGTATGTACTTATGGCCCCTGTTGTTGGAGGTAATCATCAGAGAGGAATATCTTCCAGATTTCCTTTCTCTTTCAAATTGAAGAATGTTGATATGAAAGGAATCATAAGGCAGTGAGATTTTTTCAGGGTAGAAGTAAAAACAATGGATTTCAGGAGACAAGACTTCAATAAACTCAGAGAATTGGTGGACTGCATGTCCTGAGAGGTTAGTTTGAGTATAAAAGATACTTTAAAAATCTGGCAGTTCTTTAAAGACTTAAAAAGCTCAAGCACAAGCTATCCCCCTGCAGAGAAAACATGGAAAATATCGTTAGGGACCTACTTGTCTAAATGAAGAAGCTTCATGGATTTAAAAAAAAAGAAATGAACAAAAAGGAAGTGGAAACTAGGCCAGGATAATAAGGATGAACATGAAAGTATAGCATAAGCATACAGGAACAAAATGAGAACCACAGAGGAAAAACAAAACAAAACAAAAAAAAAAAAAAAAAAAACAAACAAAAAACCAACAACAAACAAACAAACAAACAAAAAAAAACAAAACACAAAACAAACCAACCAACCAACCAAACCAGATGCAATTAGCAAAGGACAGAAAGAATTTCAAGCACTTTAGTGGCAAGAGAAAGACCAAAAGAAAGGGTCAGTCTGCTGTTCAGATGACAGTTAACCACAACTACTGACAAGAAGACTAATTACTGCTTTTCTGCACCAATTTTCAAAACATAGCTCTACTACAAGTAGGAACTATAATAACCACTAGTGGCAGATATAAGAAAATAAGGAGGTGAGTGACAAGTTATATGGATTTGTCATGAATGGACTGTGTCAACCAAAACATAATTTCTCTCTAGTAGAAAACAGCAGCCCTTGTGAACATAGAAGAAAAAGTAGGTTACATATATCCTCACTTGAGTAAGTCTTTGAAAGACATTCCCACAAGCAGCCTTGGGAGACATAATCTAGATGAAAATAATATGGACTAGAGATAATAATCTTTGTCTGTCAGAATGAAGGCAGCATGAATTAGAGATTTCCAGAGTTCTGTCTTAGGTGTGGTATTATCTCATATTTTCACATGCTCTTTAAATTTTCTGTTCATTGGGGCAAATAAAAGATACTAAAATTATGCAAGAATACACTGCTATATAAATATTTGTCTTCCAGTTTTCAGAAAAGTCAAAAAAATAGATTTTTTTTTTTAATTAGTTTGTACTCAGTTAAACTGTGTTGATTACTTCACACTTTTTACTCACTTTCTATTATAGTTGGGCAGTAGTACATAAGGTATCTATTTTTTCTCTATGTCCATATCGAACAGCAACTTGGGAGACTGCATAGAAACAGCATGGAGAGATTTTCTAATGACAATACTTGAAAGTGACTGAAATTGGCTAAGCTGGCAGCACAGACTGAGTTACCTTCATCTCTAGAGCATGTATAAACATGGGTTACCATGTGTGCCTATCTATCTCTGTGTGTGTATATATATATATTTATATTCCTGACTATAAGCAAGTATAAGGACCTCTTGTCAGTATCTTTCAGATATGATTCTGTAGTTGTCTGGTTGGAAGTTTTGCCTGTAGGTTAAAAATAAAGAAATATACTTCATTGCTGTTAGAAACTGAATGAAAACATACTAACTAGCCTGAAATTATATCCAAAAAAAAAAGAAAAAAAAATCAATATTTATTTTTTATTGCGAAGAATCTCATGTGTCTTTCATTGAGAAATAAAATCTTTCAACTTATATGATGTGAAAGTTTGGCAAAAACATACTTGGATTCTGTGGCACTGGAGATTTCTAAATGCATTTTCCACAAAACTGTTAATTAAGGTTGTATAGCTACATTTCTGTGTTTTCATAAAAGTCATCCTCTTTTCCTGAGCAGTTCATGCATACATGTGACTACTCAGACTATAAATTGAAGTACAGAGTTTATTTTAAAAGTTTAGTAAACTATATATATATGACGTGTTAAAAGAATGTAGTTTGATAAATGAAAAGTGAGTAAAAAGGGTGAAGTAATCAACCCTGTTTAAACCAGTTCAAACTAATTTGTTAAAAAAAAAAGACTAGTTTTCTGACTTCTGTCAGCTAGAAGACATACAAATGTGCAAAAAAGAAGACAGACAGATATATGGATACATAGATAAATGACCAAAGATGAAATAGCCATTGAGGAATAATTCAGAAAACTAACATCAAACACTTCAGTCAGAATCCTGTAATTCTAACCATATATTTCAGAAATGTATTATTAACCTATATAGACAGCAAATTCTGCACATTTTGTCTGATGGTACTTTAACCTTTTTGGTTCTCTTTATAAAATATCAGGCAATATTTGTAATAGAAAAAGTATGAATATTCATGGAGTGCAGTTAGTATTAGTGCTAATGTTCAAACTAGAATTGTTCTTTTTTTTTTCCATTTTAAATGTCCTACAAGCCTGAAAAACATCCAGTCATAGAATAAAAAGTCTTGTGTCTCAGCATTAGTAATGAATTTGAAATGCAGAATATGCAAAATAGTTATTGAAAATTGTTCCCAAGTATTCTATATGCTGAAAGACATTTGTATTTCAGTAATTATTCAAGTTGTCACTGAGTAATTTAGTGTTCTGAAATTGTTCATGGAAACAACTGGACTTGAACACACAGCTATTTTTCAGATATGGTTGTCTAAGGATTTAGCACTACTCTCTTGCTTGTTGTCATCCTTTGGAGGTTACTGCCCACTGCAGCTGAAAACAGTGAATAAGAGTACAAGAGCATGTCCTGGCATCAATCACAGATGAAGATGATTTGAATTAATGTGGTCGATCTAAATTCCATCAAAGTCTGACTCTGCTAAAGTAAATAAAGAGAAAAGAAAGGCACAATGAGTGTGAAAGCAATTAGTAGATACGTGTTTAATTTTTTTTATATCCTTCATAATGCATAAATTTGTCTTGATTAAGAGCAATTTATATGTTCTTCTGAAAATGTTATTTGAAAGAAAGAGCTTAAGCCTAGCTCAAATCTGTCTGTTTCTGTAAGGAGAGAAACAAAACAAGCAAATTAAGGAAGGATTTTGAGTGGAGAACATTTACATACCTATAGTTATATTACATGCTAGAAGAACAAAAGTATCACTGATGTGCCTTTAAGAGAAATATGTCCTTTCTGAAGCACTTGCAGTGGTGACATAGCATTAGTTCATAAGCTAAATTGTTATTACTGAGGACAGTGTCTTCCAGAAACTACTCATAAATGATGCAGGAAACAAAAGAAATAAAAAGTATCAAACATTAAAATGTCAAATTTATCTATAAGTAGGCAAGTCAATAATACACGTTGCTCTACCAAAACATAATAAAATATTGCTGCAAAATCAACATACAATATAAAAATCATTACCATAATTACAAATCAGAAAAATTATAACTTAATTACCCATATTCAATTGATAAATCAAAAGAGACTTTTTCCTTTTAATCCGATTTACTTCAGAAATATTTAAGACCTTAAATACTCTCTACTACTTCAGTGGGTCAAAACGAAAGTGTGTTTGTCTTTTTTTTGATGTATAAATTACCACTGAAGCAAGTATTCATCTCACATAATTTCATCTACATAAAAATGAGTCATCTACATTTAAGTTGAACTTTTGAAGTAACTCTTGTCAGTGGTAGAAAAAGGTAGGATAGGGGGGCACAGATCCACTGGTGTGACAGATGCAGACTTTCATCCATCCAGATTTCCATTGCAGGTGTAACAATCTTGATTGGTTCAGTCAAGCACACAGAGAGATAACCACTAACTTGAGACTTCATTTGAATGTACATTTCATTTCACCCATTATATTGCAACTGCAGATCAGACACTGTATTTCTAAAATTATGTTTAGACAGACTTTCCACAGCATATTTATAGATGCAGTGAGACAACTCAAAATATATTTACTTCAGTCAAATAACATGGATGTAAAGAAATAATAAAGAAAATACTACATTTATTACTCCTTATTATTAAGGTTAGCTAGGGCAGCAATATTCCCTCCACATCACTGTATATAATTATTGTACTCCATAACCTGAAAAAATCTCATATTGGATTTTATCATTGCTGCTAAAGGACATTAAAAAAGGACAATATACTAGCTGTATAAAAATTCACAAGTGAAACAACAGTAATGCTTCATTAACATCTATCACAAATATTAGGAATTAATAAGCAATAACTGTAACAGACCGCAAAAGCTTACTGTGTTGTGATTTCTTGTAGCAAACTATTATGTGATACGTATCAAGCAATGCATTATGACATGACAGCTAGAATATGAAGCATTGATTTTGTATTTTGGGCTGAAGACATCAGTCAAAAGCTACATAATTAAGCACAGAGAGCATTTGGATGACTAACCTGTATATTATGGCGGTCTTCTCAGATCTTTGACTTTCTGTATTGCATTTGAATATCCTGATACTTCAATGTGAATTAAAAAACAGTTTGAGATTAAACATGTTGTGGAGTGGACACTAAAGTTCAAGTCTTGGTCCTTACTGAATCTTTTCCATACTACTTAAGTGACGGGAAGGGGCAACATCTGTCCTAAATCCACAACAGTGGGTACTGAGATGGCTGTAAGCCAATATAAACAGCTTAATAATGTCCTGCTTGATGCTACTACCTGTTACTCTTCTATGTTAAAGTGGTTTTGAGTCAGTGTTAGACAGCAGCTTCAGAATATTCACTCCACAGTAAAATCCATTTGATAGGATTTCTCAGAGTGTGTTTTTGTTTTCCTAATAATTTACCTCACAGCAAAGGTGTGGGAAGGAGCCTTGTGCATAGACTCCAGCTTGTTGGGATAGCTCACTCGAGATAGAAAAGCACTGCATGGAAGTAACGCTCAAAAAGCAGCACTCTTCTCAATGTTCCTTATGATATCCCAACACAGCTGTTAAACAGTCATAATAAATGATTCTCCAAGGCATGGAAAAGAAAGCATCAAAATTAGCTCTTGCTTACCAGAACTAAGAGAAGTTGCTCTCCTGGAAAGACCAGCAATCCAATAAGAAAAATTGTGCAAACAGGAGCATCATGGAAAAAGAGAATTTGAATTTGAAATGACACAGGAGAAAAAAAAATAAATTGAGAACTCCCACTTCAAAATCTTCCACGCTTTTTTTAAATTTTTTTTTGGGGGGGTGGGGGTGTTGAGATTTTTCTCATCTCCATGAATGATTTAAAGCCTCCTCACATTATCCTCCTGCCCTCTTTTCCTCTGTGCTGCTCATCACCTCCATGTCTTTCCACCTCACAGAGGACATTAGAACACTTTAGCAGCTTTTAACTATCCTCCAGCAATATCTTGGGATTCCTGTACTTGTTCCCCATACCTTAGGAATGGGTTGGATACAATTAGCTTGATGAGACTGAGGAATCTTACGAAAAATCCTGCTGTGTTAGTGTGTGTGCAAACATTTGAAAAGTAACAAATGAGGTCACTCCATGAAGAGTCAGTCTGTGCATTTGCAAGATGTTAGCTAGTCTGTAATTGTTGCACATGTACAGATTTATAAGCAGTTTCATGTTTCCTGCAAAGAAGCTCTTTTATTTTTGTCCTGAGAGGCAAACTTTTAGGGCATGACTTACTCTATTTTAGGCATGCATTTTAACATGAGATAAACTGCCTTCTCAAGGCAACTATTTTTCTTTATTGGCAGTAATGGGAACCTCAGGGGTAATTACTGTAGATGAGCTGTAGTCACTGTAGTTTAGTTAAATGAAACCACAATTCTTTCTTCCTGAAGATGTCAGTTTCTCACCCATACCCAAGTACAGTAATAGCCAAAGTTAATTTAATTCTCATACTGCATTTAGTATGTCACTCATTCAACTGAGTTGGGTTTTTTTTAGCTACAGGTAGCCAAGTGAAACTACAGGTTTCTAATTAAATTTTGTCATATCCAAGGACACTTCAACCTTTGATCCAAAGGAGTTCAAAACACTTTATGTGTCCACTACCAGGAAGGAAATACTAAGCATACAACAATCTCTGTCTGTAGCAGTAAGGTTAAATATCTGTTTATTCTAGGTAAAAGCTTACCTGTGAAAGATCTCTCAAAGACATATCTCACCGAGCAGTAACACAGAATTTCATCTCTGCCATGAGCTGATCCTTTTCCACCTACCTGCTACTCACTGTTGCTCCTCCTGAAGCTGTCAAGACTTTCAGAGGATAAGATAGTACTCTTTATCTCATCAAAATTTACAATGCACATCTCATAATCCATTTTGCTGCTCCTTGACAAATGACAGAAATGTGCAATATAGTAAAGGGAATTTAAACTATATTTTCCATGTGTTTCGCATTTCGGCTTCACTGATTCAATTCCAACCAACTTGATGGTTGATGTTACAGTTTATAATGTACCTAACTAAAAGTGTGAAGCAGAATCTACATTTAGCCTGTACTACATTTGCATTATTGAAGTGAATGTCAATTCATTGAAAAACAAACATTTATGCATAACAGTTAAGAATTAAGCATATCAAAATACAGTGGAATTTGTGGTATTTTATTCTTAAAATATGGAAGTGTTTAGGTGCAAGGCAGGCATGTTGTTTAGGGTATTTAACTGTCACTTTTGACATTCAGTTCACTGTGACCTGTGAACTCCAGCAAGTCCTGCAGATGAAAATCTGGGAAGGGCATTTTTGTTGTCCTCTGACATGGACAGACAAAGCCTGAGTCATTCTGAAACCATGTCTGTAGTCCAGTAAATATGGTATTTCCTCATAGTTAGTTAAAGGGCACAGTCTTTCTTTTGACCTGATAGGATGTGGTCTCAGGACTTGTTTGAACTTGTCCTGGCATATGTTAATTTTACCTTGTTTTAACTATGATAATATCTAAGTAGTTAAGTTTAGACTAGGATAAATGTACCTCATAGTGCAGCTAGTTGTTATTCTGTGAAGAATGACTTATCTGTGTGGTTTGCAAGAGTGTAAACACAGAATTGTACAAGAGATCCCAGACTGTAAACACAAATCTCAGCGACCCATCAGTGGTCATTGTAAGAGTAACATCTTGTTGCAGCAGTTGAGATAGAACGGAGAACAGAAAATGGAATAATTGAGAACCAAGGGAGAGGAAGCTAACATATACAGACTGTGTTAAGTATAAAAATAAGCAAAAGTACATACCAAAAATCAAAGAGGAAGGGACCAGCAACATCAAACTTTTCCTGGTGAGGAACTTAGGACACTGATGACTCCCTGACACCCCCACCGCCTTCTATTAAACAGTGTAAATAAATATAAGGCAGTGCTGGACACACAATCTCATCTCATTTAAATGTGCTAGTTTAGGTGCAGCCATACATAACTGAAAAAAAAGTCAAAATACACGTACTTTAAAGGCTTTTTCCCTGTAAATCATTTCTACAAGTTCAACCCAGATGGCTGGTGATTGAAAACTGTGGCCATCTGATAGATAATTTTCAGCTCAGATGTAATAAGTTGGCAGTTTGTCCAGTTCCTAGCAGACAGATGCCCACATTACAGAAAACACCATCATAACTGACACTGACACCCCAGCATAAGATTAAGCAGTGAGGCCAAGGATTAAATAGGCACAGAGATTGAACTTCCCAAAGGTGGTTCTTTATGGTCACAGTTGGAGGATATTGTCTGTGTAATTTATGAAAATGTGCATTACTTCTAATTGAGACACACCTTTTCTGAAACCAAATAGAGCAGTCACATGAGCTCTGAATTCACTTGCAAAAATTACTTATAACAAATTTTTTTCCAAAATATTACGGACCCTCCTCCTGCTCTATTGAGCAGATCATTTTGTATTAGAGCCATGCAACTGACAATAAAACAATCTAATATTCATTTTTATAAATTATTTCTTAGATCATGTCCAGAGAAGACCATTTCAGCAAGAAGCTTAATTAGTAATTAATATGCACATTCATTCATTGGTCAGCAGAATAGCACAGGCATAGTTGAGAATTTAAGCTTAAGTTAGGTACTGCTCCATTTATCATTTTAATTTTTTATTTAGAAAGCAAGAACTCATTTTCAAGGTGGTTTTCTCTCACATGCACCTTGAAGACTCTTTAAATGCACAAATCCAATAGCTAAACAAAATTAATCCCTCAGAACTCGTGCTAAACTTCTCCCTGAGTCTATACGTACTTGTGCCTCTGGTGTTAGCTTTCTACTAGCTGACGTTTGCATGGTTATCTCACCTTGATGCTATTCTTTCTTCCAGTAATTCTCTTGGCTTCCACAGAGGCAGTGGTTGGGGGGTTTTTTTGTGTTTGGGCTTTTTTTCCCAGTAGCCTGTGTTGAACTTCACCATTCAAATCATTATACTAGTGCAAATAAGATGGGATCCTTTCTGTTTAAATACTCTGTATTCATCCCAATAGCCACCTACTGAGGTTTTTGAAAGATAATGCACCCACATCCAATTTGTATTTTAGACTGAGATCAAATTAGGCAGATAGGAACCTCTGAGAATCCCTCTGAGTCTCAGACTACATATTCAGCATGATAAAACACTTGGCCATTTACCTCTGGCACCAAAAAGAAGAAGAAGAAAAAAATAATTATAAGCTTTTGTAAATGTAATTACATCAATTACTAGAAACAAAATGTTAGTGGTATACTAAACATCTTCCTGTTATTCATAAATTCACAGATGCCTATGAATAGATAGTCTGGGAGATGTATTTCAGACTGGGTGTTTATCCACGTTATGTTGTTATGGTCTGAATGGGTAGACAATTGGTTTGGAATAAAACTGGGTGGATTATCAGTTTACAGGTTCATAGAATGTTTTAGACTGGAAGGGACTTTAGAGATCATATAATCCAACCTCCTCACCATGGTCAGGGATGTCTCTCAACTAGACTACGTTGCTCAAGGCCTCATCCAAACTAGCCTTGAACACCTCCAGCCAAGGAAGGATCCACAACCCTTCTGGCCAATCTATTCTACAGTCTTGCCACCCTCGTACTGAGGAACTTTTTCCTAAAATCCAATCTAAACCTATTTTCCCTGAATTTAAAACCATTTCTCTCATTCTATTGCTGGACACTGTTGTAAAGAGTCCAGCCTCCTGTAGGATCCTTTCAGGTATTGGAAGGCAGTTATAAGGTCCTCCCAGAGTCCTCTCTTCTCTGAGCCAAACAATCCCAGCTTCCTCAGGCTGTCCTCGTAGCAAAGGTGGTCCATCCCCTGGATCAAATTTGTGGTCCTCCCCTGGACTCATTTGAACAGATCTGTGTCCCTCTTATGGTGAGGACACATGAAATGGACACAGTATGCAAGGTGGGGTCTCACAAGAGCAGAGTAAAGGGGGGGAATCACCTCTCTTGATCTGCTGGCCACATTCGATGCATCCTAGGATACAGTTGGCCTTTTGAGCCACCTGAGCGCACTGCCAGCTCATGTTGAGCTTCTTGTTAATCAACACTGATTGAACCTATTGGCATAGGTTCATCAAGGTCAGGTGTTGGATCCTACACTTGGGTCACAACAACCCCATGCAACAGTACAGGCTTGGGGAAGAGTGGCTGCAAAGCTGCCTGATGGAAAAGGACGTGGGAGTTCTGGTTTACAGCCAGCTGAATATGAGCCAGCAGTGTGCCCAGGTAGCCAAGAAGACCAACAGTATCCTGGCTTGTATTAGAAAAAGTATATCCAACAGTAGTAGCGAAGTGATCATCCCCCTCTACTCAGCACTAGTGAGGCCACATCTCAAATACGGTGTTCATTTTTAGGCCCTTCACTATAGGGGACTACAAGAACATTGAGGAGGATGATGAGAATGTACAAAGAATGTAAGAAATATGGAAACTAATCTGAATAGAGTTAGTTTTCAGGTGCCTGGGTATTATTAAGATTCACAATACAAGTTTTACCTCTGACTTATTTTTTATAGATTGTGGCTTTACAGTCTAATACAGCCCACCTTGAAAGAGAAATATAAAAATGACTTGTCTGAGTCCAATATTCTCACTATATATTTCATGCATGGAGGGGATAATGCTTAATATCAGATTTACTTATTTGAAGACTTGAAGTTGATGTTACATAGTGTTTCTGATTTAGTGGAATGATACAAAATATACTGCATAACATGATACAAATGTAAGTTATGCTTAGCAAAACAGAGAAATTGCAGTACACCATTCAATCACAATACCAATGTTATTCCCATTAGCAGTTTCTGTAAAAGGCTCACTGTCATGATGCTAGGCATCTCCAGTTACCAGGAAGGAATAGGAGGGTTATTACCACCTCAAACCTATTGCTCTCTTCAAAATTCTTTTGCTAGTTGACTAGATTTTATACTCTGTGTTGGGCTGAGCCACATATTCATACCCTTCCCATGCTGGTCTGTCTAACTCAGGGAGACATTCACACTTTTTTAATTAACACAGGAAGAAACATTTACACCACCAGTTGATCCACTCAACTGCTGACAGACATTTATTCAAAAGAAAGAGCACCCTCTTTTACAAAGGAGTTGTGGTGCAAAGAAGACAGCAAGGGTTGTGATCAGTCACACTCTGCTTTGTTCCCTGATCTTCAGAGGCACATCACCCTTGCAAATTTTTTCCTCTGAGTTTTCTTCCATTTTAGATCTTCACTGGCAGTAACATGACTTTAGACATCACTGCGCAGTAGATAGTATGGCAATTTTCATTGTAGGAAATCCTACAATTCATCACAGAAGCTGGGTCTGATAAGACACAATTTTATATCTATTTTTTTATAATTCTTAAGACTTCCTAGAATTGATGCTTCTGCCATTTATTTTATCATTATTTCCCAGTCTTCAACTGCTATATGATACATTTTTCCTTAGTGACAGACCACCAGAAGTATACATGGTAACCTAAATGTGTCACTGGAAAACTGTTGGGTTTTTTTTTTTTTTTTCGATAAAATTCAACAGATAGTCTTTCTTCATTCACCTTACAATATCTTTAGAATACTACATGCAAAGAGGGTTTAGACAAAACCAGAAGTACATTAGGTAATCATAATGTTTTCATATTAATTTAGAAAGTCTAATAAAGAGAATATTTTTCCATGCCATGAATAACATCACACTTGATCATGTTTATGCTGCTATATCATCATTACTGTTCTGACAGAGAACACTAAGAGTTTGTAACATGAAATAAACTTCTTATTTGTGTCAACAAAAAACATTGTATGATGATTGAAGAGTGTAGAGACCACAATGGAATTGTAAAATCCCACTTTTTGAATCTAACAGTTAATAGATGAGAGCATTGATCTTTTACCACATACTAGCACTGTTGAGGATAAAAATTGTGGTTTAGCTCTCACATCGTGATTTATGGATTGGGAATAGATTTCGTGCATTTGTAATCACAGTGGGATAAAAATTGGATATTCTCTTGTATATTCTGAAAAGGAATTAAGGTTGTTCATTCATAATATCAGGTATTACTTTCTTTATGGTTTTTTTTCCAACAGAATCTACAGAAGCACAGTATGAAATCAGAAGATAACACCATTCATGACCTAATAGTCTAAGCATCATAAAAAAACAGATGAAGACATGTGGTAAGGAAAACATTAGAACTTATATGAAGAAAGGTTATATGGTAAGTGATCAAGGGATGAAAATAGAATATATTATTGTTATACAAGATATCTCACAGGCATCATCCACCTAAGTTGTTCACTAGCACCTGGAAACTCAAGATGATTCATCTCATCTGGCTTAAATGCCTGTTAAAGGATGATGTTAATGATACTCTCCTAGTTCCTTTCTCTTATGTTTATAGAGGAAGATTAGAAAATACCAATTAGATAAGTAAGAACAGAGCAATTCCATATTCAGTATCACAGAACAAATGCTAGATGCCTAATGCAGAGACATGTTTAAACTTCCACGTCTAGTTTGATAACGAACTTCTGGGGTATCATATATAGAGACACAGTAAATGAGTACGTTGGTAGGCGTTAGTCTAGGACCAACAGGAAATGTCAGTATCTAATTTGTAGATGAAGAAAGGATTTCACCCCTTTGTTATATACAAAAGAAAATAATATGTCCCTGTTAAAATAGCACCTTTCTACTTCTGCACTTTCATGCAGTTTATGAAAAATTTGGATTTTTCAAGTGTTCTATTTAAAATTAATTAGAAACATTGGGAGAGACAAGTATTTCCATGTAAGTAGTATAGTTCTTACAGTATGTTCTTTCTCATTAATTATTTCAATAATAATGTATATTCCATTCACTTTGCCTACATAATTATCTTATTCACAGATTTCTATGTGAGGGAAAAAAAGTCTGTAAGTAAACTCAGTAGCTATTAGCAAGCAAATTTAATGCTTAGATACAGTAAAGAAAAGATCATTTCAGCACCTCAGTAGCTCTTATGTGAGTATTCAAAGAACAGAGCTAATTAAACCAATCACACCTTTTTTTTCTATATTTGAAAACAACAGCTTTATTTTTAAGCTTTTGTGATGCCTTAGTGTGGAGGATGGATATAATTTAAATTAATACAATGCAATTCAAAGTTATGGTTATTATATGGGGTCATTACAGTGTAAAGTTTACATTATTTGTGTCTCTTAATTCTGTATTACCATATCTTATTATATTTTGATATCTTTGTGTAATGATAAAATTAGTTTTCCTGACTTAGTGTCTTATTATGATGTTGCCATGCTCAAATGGTGATGTGCTTACTCAATTCTATTTTTACAGAGCTTTCTAAGTTTGTTTGGTCTTGAGATACACACACTCCATTTGTATTCTTATCAGCAGCTGTGGAGAGAGAATATAATGGGGACATAAGCAGAGTCAAAGCAAATCATTTTAAGAAAAAAATCCAACATAGTATTTTCAGTGTTACTCCAGTTCTACTTTTGATTTTGATTAGCAGTGATGACAACAGCTTTATTCTGAGCTGACCTTTTGCTAATATAAGATGGCATTTATAATATTATGCTTTGTGTGGCCACACTGCTACTAGACAAAAGCCTGTCTGAAATGAGTACTGAGATGTAAAACATTCCCAAGGATAATTTTCTAAATTACAGTATGAGAGATATATTCATGAAGGTAGAGAGGCACCACTGTCTGCATTGACGGGCATGTCTGGCAGCAGAGCTTGCTGGCTGACTGATTTAATTTCATGTGATACAAAAGTTTGTGGTAGTAAGCTGGTATGGTTTTAAAAGAATTGCTTCATAATTCTCATTAAGGAGGTAGCACATGTTCTTCCCCACATCCTGCCATTACTCAGGGATGGAAGCAGGATGCATGACTCACTGTGTAGTGTACATTATTTTTGGCTATAGCTTTGATACTGAGTAACGTTTTAATAGACTTGACAGTTTCAATCATATTTTGCTTTCCCTCCCCTTCTGTGTGTTAGACATAATACCTATATATGCATATATCTATTCATTGGGAGGAAAAGAATCAAATAGATGTTCATTCATGTAACAGAAAGTTCTGATGCCCCATTAATAGTTCTTCTCCAACAGAGTGACAGTCCCACGACTGTGAAGGTGATATAGCTCCATCTGACCATATCTTGAGCTAACTGGCCTTACTCAAAACAGGATAAACTATCCAGGGAAAAAATCCCATGCTGATGCAGCTTTCTTGCTTTTTATCTATGGCACTGGCCTGAGTACCAGCTTTCTCAGAGCTACCTCAGGAGTCTGCCCCATGGAATTTGCTCAGACATCCCAAATTAGCAGTTTCCACACTAAGTATTGTCAACACCAGTGGCATTATAGCAGCTGAGGATGTGGTCACAGGCCAGGGAGAGTGTTCCATACAGAAAAGCAGGGAGTTATAGCTGCTAAAAATTTATAAATAATCCCCGAACCTTTCTGTGGTTCTTCATTCAGGCAATTTGTTTGAGATGATAAAATTAAGTGCAGTTGTTTTTATTTCATGACTAGCACTTTAAGTATGATAGCAAATTTTTTATTATTATTTATTAAAAAACTAATATTTTATTTATTAAAAACAAATCCTTAAGGCCAAGTGAATGTTCTTTTCTTTATAACAAGCTAATCTTTTTTTTTTTTTTCCTCTGAATATTCTCCTTGGTGGTATCAATATAGGTTTGGAAAAGTATTTGAGGGGGATGGACAGAAGGTTAATGTCACTCCCATCTACAAGAAGATCTTAGAGGATGATCCATGAAATTATAGGTCCATCAGTCTTGCTTCAGTTTCCGGGAAACTTATGGAGTGAATCTTCCTGGAAGAAATCACAAGTCAGTTGAAGCACATGATAGGAAAAGCCAGCACAGATTAACCAATGGAAGATTGTGCTTGACAAACCTGATCTCCTTTTACAACAAAGTAACCCGTTCGGTTGATGTGGGGCAAGCAGTGGAAGTTGTCTACCTAGATCTGTCCAAGGCGTTCAATAGGGACAGAATATGTACAGCATGCCATGCCCTGACCAGAGGTCTGTCCAATGATGCAATATCTCAGGTTTCTCTGCATCAGAAGGAATGTAAAATTTTATAACTTGCTATCACTTTTTCTATTACTGTATCAATAAATAGTTACCTGTCTTGAAAGTGTTTGAGCTTTTCTTGTTGGGATCTGAAAAAAGCTAGCACCTTCTAGTTCCACCATGAAATAAGATAGCTTCCTTTTACTTATTATCTGCCTCTTTTTCTAAAGAGTGAGTGGAAGATGGGGTATACAAGCAAAGCCATCTGCCTTACAAAACTTTATAATTACATTTGTAATTAATGATGAGAAAAATACAAGCATTTTAAGTGCTTAGTATATACCTCTAGAATCATATTTCAAATCCAAACATTAAAAAAAACATTTCTGAAATTGTATGGCTATTAAAATGGGCTGTCAATGGCACTGTATAAGTTATTTTCATAAATTGTTGATATTGACATTAAAAATACGTCTATTGTATTTCTTTGTTTAATATCTTAAATTTGATTTTAAATGGTGTGGAGTTTAAATGTGGGGTTATTTTAATTGCTGGTTTTATTTGAGAATAATTGTGTTTAAATATGAAAATATATTTTAGATTGACTCAGCTCTTTCTGTTTGTGATTGCAATAGCTTCAATTTAAGAGGTGATTTCTTAGCAAAGTGGTGACATTTAAAACATCTGCAATATTATACTTTCAAATAGTCAAGAAGGTCTTAATGGCCACACAGTGAGAAACTGCGGTCAGATTTGTGTGTCATACTAGTTCCTCTTCTTGCAAAACAGCCTTTCTTAAATGTGATCAGATGCAATGACAAAAGAAGTTCTCCAAGGATATACTATCACAGTATGTTTTACAGTGTTTCTTATAAAGCATATTATATCTATAATGCATTAAACATACTTTTTGAGTAAGAAACATTGCTAAAAAAGATGCTGAACTCTAAAGGAAAATATTGATTACATGAAGGGTCTCCTGTCTCCAGGCTGCCTCAGCTCAATAAAACTTCAGAAGGACCAGACTCTCTTTTTAATGTAAATAGTATCTCTTTAAAGTGAGGAATAAAGCTAACCTCAAAAGTGCTAAAGTTACCTTTATAGACTGAAGGGCCTGAGGAGGCTGTTTTGTTTACCTTATCTGGCCTGCTGCACCCATCACTATGTTGTCAGAATTCCTGCCTGTTGGCAAGATAATATTTAGCTGATAAATAATGTTTAAACTTTATTTTTGAAGGATATTTTCCTCCTCTCTAAAGCTCTTTCCACCTTTCTGCTTCAGTGGAGATATCAAGAATATAGTCACACTTTCAAATGGAAGAGAGTAAGATAGCAGTTAACATCACAAACTTTCTCAAACAGACTTTCATTTTCCAGATAAACTACTTTGCTCCACTCTGTATCTTCTGCATGTAATCATATGTCAAATTTCCTTGCCCCAAACTCAAAAATAACCCCCAATAGCCCCTCACGAGAGGCATGTGCACAAACAGAGCAATAAAACAACTGCAGAATAATTTATATGCTCTAAACTTTTCTAATGAGGTTTTCTTCACAGTTGATGTCTGACAAATGAGCTTCTGTACTATAAAGCATGCTAGCTGGGGAGCTGAGAGCTGGCAATTATCGAGTATGTCATGCAAGGAAGCAGATGTGTGAGCTGTGGTCTGACTGTGACATGTGTCATGTCAGACTACCCTGAGCTTCTCCATAAGTCTCTGAGGTTCTGATCTTACTTTCTCTATTCAGGAAAAATCCCACTGAAGGGTTCACTTCATTAAGTATGCAAAAATCAACAGCCCACAGATTCAATCATTTCAAGTACTTTTAAATGACTCAAAGTTCAATACCTGTTTTAAAGAAAAAGAAAAAAAAAAAAAAAAAAGGATTACTTTCTATGCAATAAATTAATAAGGTCCCTAAATACCTGTATAGCTTAGACACCTGACCAACATTTTAGGAATCAATGAAAAAAATCTACTGTTTGTGTTTTTTTTAATGCTCTGCATTGTTGCTGACTGACCCTGAAGACAAAAATTAGAAATTTAGTTTCCTTCAGTGCCATAGACCACACTAGGAATACACTCTACACTTCAGACCTAGTAAGTCTTGGAAGTCCAGAGACTAAGTCTTAAACAATGTTTTAATGTTGTCATGTGTACATAAACTATAAAGATAGAAAGGGAAAAGTAATTTGCTAGCACATTCTTTGTCATCCAGGAATTCAATATTTCTCCCATCCATCTGAGGTTAGAAAACCTTTCCACAGCTCTTCATCTGTCTTGAAGCAGTTACTTTTGAAAATAATTACATAATAAAATAAATAAATAGAGCTTCAAAAAAGGTTCACAAGATAATCTGAATTTAGGCTACTGACCAAAAAGTGATTGCCATAGTTTCCTTCTCATTCTTCAGGGATGTTTGTGTAATCTGTTGCTACAGTTCTGTATTTACAGGTTAAACAACTTCTTGAGTAGCCTGTTTCAGCATGTCACTATTGCTTTTATTTGGATCTCTTGGTTTTTTTTTCCTAAAACAGAACAAATTTTTATTATTGAAATAAATCCTTTCACTTCTTTTTCAGCTGGATAATAGACTTTTTTCTTTTTGTCTGCAGAAAGTTTTTATATACTTAAAGGTAGCTATCACATCCCCATCAATCACCTTTACCTTCCCTCAATTAAAAAAAAACATAGATATTTCAATCTCTGCTTATACATCAGCTTTTGCAGTCTTCCTGTTCTTCTCGTTGCAATTCTGTGGGTACTTTTGCAATAGCTCAAATTGGTCACAGCATTCCAGCTGATTTTTGCCCATGCAATTTTAAGTGGAGATTCTAGCAACTGGCAGCAAAAGCAGTGGGGAAAAAATCCTATTCCAGAGCATCCAAGCTTTTTTGCTGTTTATCAGGATGTCTAGCTAAGCTGTGTAGCCTGCTGTGAAATAATAGCATGAATTTCATCCCATCTGAAAGTGTTAATTTCGCTACACTAAAAACATCTAGATTTGAAAGTCTCATAAGACATTTGGAAGTGCTAAACTAACAGCCTGCTGGATAATGTCATGTTCTATATATAACAGGATAAGCCACTTTTTATTTCCCCAATCAGGGCAGAACTACACGGCAATGTGAGACTAATGCATTCATTTAAATGTGATAGTCTCAGCAGATTTCAAAGTTGGTTGGGTTTTTTTTACAAAATACATTTCCAAAAGAAAATAAAAACAGAATTTTAGATAAAAGATTTGTCTCTTCAGATACAGCAATAATTAATTCAGCTGTACCAAAAGTACTATAACAGAGAAAATCAATAAAGCTCTGCTATAAATACAGACTATGAGCTTGAGGTTTGTCTGGCTTTATTTTGTTATGTCTGATAGTGACTGTATTCCTATGATCCATAATCAATATTAAATTAAAATAACTGGCCTATAAATCCACAATAGTGAGACTTCTGGCTTTCATAATATATCATAAAAGCATTTCTAAATGTACTATTTTTAAGTCTAATCCTTTGCATGCTGAGTATAGTTATTCTGTGCAGCAAATAATTTCTTACTTAGAAACATCCCTGCTTGCCTGCCTTCAGATGCTGTTCATCATTGCTTTACATATTGCAGAAAACAGACATGCCTTCTTATTACCTATCAGGGCAATGGGAAATGACCTTTGCCATTCTAGGCAATTCTAGGGGAGAATAATGAATTTTCACTGAGTTTTCACTTGAGGAAGCACATTTTGTCTTACCAAATAAGACTTTTGGGCAAACAACAACAGAGCAAGAAAGAAGGTAAGAAAGTTAGTTATAAAGAAAACATAGATGTTTACCTAAACAAAGCAAAAAGCCTCTTCTATCTGCAGCAGAGGAGGTTAAAGGAAAAACAAAATATTTTTTGTACTGTGATACTCTCTTGTGACTTCATCCTCAGCTGACCCATGTCTGGTGAAAACTACTGTCTGTGTTTGTGAAAGAGAATGTCTGGGTCTGCAATCAGCTTGGAAGCTGATTATAAATTGCTCAGTTCGTACTAGGTGTTCCATACAAATATGTTTATTTCAGTACTGATTTAGTAAGACTTAAGGATTTGAACTGAGATCTGATCCTGTTGGGATCATCTATCTGTCCCAGTAACTGCCATCTCTAAATCAGCATTTGAGCTTCAATCAACTATCACTATGGGTTTCCTAGGTCCAGGACTTTCATGTCTGATTAATCAATACTGGCTTGACTTTACACTCTGAAATAGAAGGGAGCAGCTGAGTAAAAGAATAGACTTAATTCCCAACCAGGTAAATAGCCAATGTCAGAGGACCATCACAAGCTTTCCTTGACCAAGAGCCAAGGGCTGAGCATTATCAGCCATGGCAGACAGGGCAACTCGGACAAGAACTGAGTGGGATGAGCCTTGGAAGAGGCCCTGGACCAGCAAGTGACAGAAGAATGACACTGGAGACTGATAAAAAGGTACATTTCAGTATTACCATGGACTGACTTGACTGATGGCTGGCCACACACCCCTCTTCAGGAGAGGAACTGTAACAGGGCCAAACACCACTATATGGACATCCAGCACTGCATTATGAGCAAAGAGCTCATGTCAGGACCAAGACATTGACCAGGGCCTGACTCTGATCTTGGCCAGAGTGAGCCCAGTTTTTCCCCAGACAAGGCTGAGCTGAGCCACCAGAGTGGTGTTGAGGAGAGGATCTTGCCTATTTCCCACTCTGTACACAGGTGTGTGTGTGCACATGTATGTACACAAAGCTTCTCCTGACACAGCCTGTCTCTCATTTGGTCCACTTCATAAATTGAGCTTAGCAGTGTCTGTGGACAGATGTTCCTTGTTTCCTCACTGCAATGGAAAATTGTGTCTTGGGACTCTATCCTATATAGACAGATCATGCTCTTAAGTACGCCACTCCAAGCTGATGCATGTCACAGTTCCCTCACTTATTAAGAAAGTATCCACCTCCGTTTACTCAAATATCATACAAGTTCTTAGAGGATTCATGGACTGAACATATATTATAGCAATTCCCAATTTTGCTGTAAGTACTCATTTTCTTTGACCTCCTTTAATGTTCTAAGTATGGGGGGTTTTGTTTTATAATTATAAATTCCTATCCAACATTTTTGAACAGCTTCAAGTAATGCATTAAGCAATGTCACTAAAAGTTGTCCTATATTTCATTTCTCCTCTTCTTTTTCTTTTAACAGAATCTTGTCCTTTCCCCTGTTTTTTAACAATAGGTTGAGAGGTTATGAGCTGAGATTATATCTGTTTGAAAAAGAGGAGCTGAAAAAAGGCATAGCTTGAAGAAAATGTATCTTTTCCATATTTTAAGTTAAACTGACAGTTGTTAACTATAATATTTACTTAAGTTACTGAAGTTCAAATAAAATTATTATTATTATAACACTAGAGAACATTGTTTTAACAGAAGGGAATTCTTTCAACTTCAGAATTTATCACACTTTCTTGAGACCAGTAAAGACAGTTATGTGATTTAAGATATTATCAAAATAAGGAAATAATGACATTTTTTAAACAGTCTGAGACAAGAAATACGGAATTATACATTTTAAACACTGATTTCCCTATTAACATACTGGTGTTATCAACAAACTAATCTTGCATAAAATAAAAGGATATTCATTCTATCTACCGCTCGATCAAAACCTTTTGGAGTTCAACCACAGGGTTTTCTATGTTTGTTGAAAGTAGCAGAGATACAAGGGGGAAGGATGACTAGTTGATCTTTTTTAAATTTTGCTATTACATTGAAATCTTATAACCTATCTTAACTACCTTTGGCTGTGTAGCTATAGACTATATAAGCTTACTCCTAATAACATTAATTAAATGTTTTAATTACTTTTTGTATTCTTCTAGCATGGTTTTATAATAATTTTCTTGATGCATTTAAACATCTGTTTTTGCTCCAAGAAAGTCTGCCACATAATCATGCCTCATGAGGGCAGAATGTTGTCATTTTCCCCACTGTATTTGTCAGTTTGATTAATGTTGTTTTCTGAAGGGTGGCTGCTCTTTTAATGGTATTATATTCTGATTTTTACTATACTGTTTTGCTTCCTCTAGTATGAGATCCATAGCATTATAAAAAATTTATAACATTTTGTGATCCATATTTTCTCCAGGTTATACTGTAGCTGTCCCTACATGTAGAAATCTTTTT
>JANHGN010017445.1:19777-35187 GCA_024605025.1 Megaceryle maxima | reverse complement strand
TATTACTTTTTTATATTATTAAAAATTGCCAGGCACCCACTCACCACCCACCAACAGAGCTGGCATAAAACAGCAGACTGCAGGCAGTATGGCAAATGCTGCATGGCTGACCTTCTGCCACCCCCACGTCTTTTTAATGGCCTAATCCTGTCATGCACTGAAAAGAATAATTTGGGCAGGGCAAGGCTATTCCCCTTCTGTATTGGCAGGGAGCAGGCTTGGGGGCAGGCTTAGTGTTCTGGAATGGCCATGCAGCCTGCACAAGTGGGCACTTGTAAAGTGCTTCTTCTCTTAATGTGAGTCTGATATGGATGCAGAAAAGAAATGAGCCTTCAAGGCATCTCAGCTTGTATGGATGTGCTGAGAGCCTCTTGTGGAAGCAACCTGAAGTGGTCCTCAGAGGCCTCCGTGTCTTCTGTGTACAAGAGAGTTGTGTTTTTGTAAATCTGCTCATTTCTTCTTCTTCAGCTCCTCGACCGAAGAGTTTTGGTTTACTTCTTTCATATGAGGGCAAGAGCTGTCTCATACTTGCTGATGCCAAAGCTAAGAACCATGTAAGCCTCAGGGCAAAGGCAAACAGGTGTGAACAATGTCTTACATATGCTCCAGGGTTCAGGGTTCCTTCACAGATCGCTTGTTTAATCATGTAGCATTTCTGGACATTGACCTGACAATGTCTGAAGAGCAAAATAGGTTTTCTTTTTAAGGCTTCTTATATCTGGCATCAGTCAAGCTGGGAAAACAAATCCTGAACTTAGAAGATCTCTCTTGGAGAATTTCTCTTTGGCCAAGAGATAGAGCACTTGGAAAGAGGAACATCCATTATGATAATGTTTAGGGTTCACTGTTCTTATGTTCAAAAGAGAGCACTGCAGTGATTATGTCTAAGCTCCCAAATCAAAATGGGAAATAGACTTTCACCCAGTATTTCTATTCCCATGTGCTACCAGTGCACGCACAGCAGGCACACTTGTGCATCTACAAAAGTTTAGAAAATACAGAGCCTCTAGCTCGAAAGTCAGACTAAAAGCTGGAAAAAATCTAGTCCAAGCTGAGATATATGGCCTAGAGATATTTTCTGGGGGCAAGGCTCTCTGGCAGAAGGATGCTGAAATTACTATTGATTGTTAATACTTATTTGCATCCTAATAGGACAGAGGGACCAGTCAGGATTGCGCTTCATTCTGTTATCTGATAGATGCACACATGATAAATAATATTCCTTATGCCAAGCTGATTAGATATATTTGATGGGATTTTTAAATTAATTTATGCATTTTATATCATTCCAGACAAATCAAGGGAGACATAGCTGATACAGGAGAGGAGTAGAGCACATCTGACCAGTACCTTGAATTCCTGGGTGTTTCTTAATCTGTTTTACTTGTAGAATCACTAAATGTAAAGTCCTTGAAAGAACTTTTCTGAAATTCTGTTTTGGGGAATTTGTAGATCTGTATCAGATTTTAGCTTGTTCTTTACATTTTCCTAAGATTCCTTTTTTCTTTTTTCTTTTGAGATAAACCTATGATGCTGTAATTTGAATGTGTTTATGATTCTTAAGACACAGTCTCCCTTTCTTCCTTCTCCCCATCCAAACCAACAAACTAGCCAGTGAGAACTTAATTAAAGAAACAAAATCCCCTACACTTCCTGTGATTGCTATCATCTGTCTGATGGGGGTTTGAATCACTTGTGTTTACTTCTCCTCTATTTTACCCAGGACCAATACTAAAGCTAATTGGAAGGCTTTCTGGTGTGTACAGAAGACTAGGAACAAAGAGCTGTTGGTAAGCATAATTTTGGACCAGGAGTTCACATCCACATTTTTTGGGGGAAAAGTTGTGCTCAAATTTGCAATCAAGGCAATTGTGCTCATTCTGCCTGTAAAGGCAGAGCTTAGAGGCGTACCCATTTTCCCCAGTGATGGTCTTTTACTGCCTGGGAAGCCAATTTATCCACTTGTGGCTACAGCAAGGGTAATTACCAGCCCGCAGGCAGTGTGGATAATTAGGGAGTTTGGGCCCCAGCCTGAATTTGCATGCCAAGCTAACATCCTGCTACAGATACAGCCTTTACTGACAGGTCGGTAGCAATTTCACTTTAAGTGGCTCAAATGGCTTCAACAATACTGAATTGCAGGGAATTGTATCTGCTTAGTCCTTGTGAAAATCTGGTTTATATAATCCAAATAATTTTTCAGTGGTTAATTTTCAAGCATGCGATTTTGCCACCCGCACAGATGAAGAAGCAGATTTTGGGGCACAAAAAACCATACAGGCTTGAGGAAAGCTGGACTGCAATCCCCATGGAAATTTGACTCACAGTAACAAGGTGGGCGACATCTCCCAGCTACTCAAATTGCTATTGATCCAGCTGGAAATCTGATCAAATGTATTTGTCTTTATTACCAACATAGTGAGTGGGTTGAATGGGGACTTGATTTCATGTGCTGCTAGTTATGCTGGGGAAAATCTTAAGAGTCTCTGAAATGCAAGTGAATTATACTTGTTTGAAGCCTGTGGCCCTTTTAGAGTTTAGTCTACTGAACAATTTGTTGTGATGCTTTATAAAAGAGTCTAAGTGAATGTCCACTGAATATAGGGATTACTCCTTGCCACCAAATCAGTAAGTACTGGTGTCGTGCTACACTGAGCAGCAGCAAAATTTCTTATTTTATAGCGAGAAGCATTCAACTTCTTCTGTGAAAAATAATTAAGACTGATGCAATAACAGATGAATCCTGTGTCATTATTTTCTAAACAGAATATTACAGACACCACAGTGACATTAGGGTTAGGAACCTTACAACTGTAAGAGCTTTGGAGAAACCTGATGAAGGAAACACATTCCTACTTGTAAAAATAGAAAATACAAAGCTTATGAGCCTGACAAGACCTTCCTAGAAACCATAGGTCAGCAGTGGTTGAGATCTAGAGGTCAGAGGTGCTTCCCCCTATTATCATTATGCCGTGGTGTCCAAAAAATGAGATGGAATCATGGGGGCAATTTCCCAAAGGTCAACAGCAGTCACTGTAGGAGCTGTATCAAGGGAGGATGGACTAGTAAAATCTCCTTTCTGCTATGCAGACAGGTCACTGTGGGATTTACATATAACTAGTGTAAGATGGGCATTTAACTCCCCTGAAAGTGGCTATGATTTGAACTCAGTAGGAATTAGACACCAATCCTGCTCTAGAAATTTGATAAAGTCCCATAAAGCGAACATGAGCCTCTGTAACTGTTAGATTACTAGAGACTGATGCACCTTCAAAAAGCTGAGCCCTGGAAACCTTTCATCAGCTGGGATGTTCTATAGTGACCGCTGCAAATGGTACAACTACCTGCTGCTTATCTCATCTCTAATTCCAGTAGCCTTTGCAAGCAGGGTCTTGGCTTTCAGCCTGGTGCAGTGACTTTCATTTTATTGCACCCTGTGTACCAGCTTTCAGAAAAATTCATATTGTCTAAGCATTTCCTTACTTTTAATTTCTTTTTTTTTTTTTCAGGTTCCTGCCAATGGCTGTGTGATGAAGAGAAAGCCTCGATATTCCTTTACCTAGATCCACCTAAGTTTCAACCTCTTTGCAGCTTTGATTCCCAGGGGCTTTCTATAGAGCCCATTAGCCCTGTTTCCGTTGCAGCTAGAGGAGAGACTACAGTACACCCTCCCACCCATCTGAGCTAGATGCAATCCAAATCATTCTTGCTGCCAACTCAAGATACCAGAGTGTCTCCATCTCCTTTAACTATATATTCATTATAGCCTCCACTGTAGAAATACAATGAATTTGGCATGAAATGACAAAACAGAGTTGTTTATCACTCTATAAACCCTGGAGGGCCAAATGGTTTTGACACTCAGGCAGTGAAGTGATTACAAATTGAGCCTTTGGGCTGCAGCAGTACCAGGGCTGCTGCTCCCTCTCAGCAACACATTATTTGCCAGCTCTATGCTTGCCAGCACACTGCAAAGCAATTCCTACTGTCCATTTTAGTGCTGCATGCAGGTTTCAGCTTTGTGCTTGGCCTCTTCCCTGTCTTCTTCCATAAACCCTGGAAACAAGAGAAGAAAACAGCAGCAACTTTTTGACTATTATGGCCAAAATTAACGAATTCTGTTCTTGAAATATAATATGCACCACAAATAATGTAGCTGCAAATACTTTTTTTTTTTTTTTTTTTTTTTACGTGTGAAAAAGCAGGGTCTTAAATTTCCACCAAATCATGTTTCATAGAAAATGAAAGAAGATGAATATCTGCTCTTTATTATGAGAATGGGGTGGGAAAGCATCCTTATAAAGTCCTGCACAGTCATTAAAATCAGGAAAGCAGTTCCTCTAGCAAATCTTGTTCCTTCAGTTCTATTTTCTATCACACTTGTGCTATTTGTTTATGCATTAGGGGCTGTTGTTAAGAAAATGGCAAGTGGGTTAATGGAGAGTTCTTAAATACTTCTCTTGTGTGGCTTAAGTCCCCCTGGGATCGATTTAATTGTTCCTACAGTGAAAGCAGTACCGTCTTAAGGTTCTTTAGCTCAGATAAACATCTTTAATCACTTTCATGCTGAAATAAAAGGAGCTTGGGAATGTGAAACTTTAGTACACTTTGATTCCTGAAAGGAGAACTTAGGGACACATTGCAGATACATATATAAACCATCTTGCTAACATTAGAGGAAGGGTTTCCTATAAGGCTTTCAGGATGCTTTAATGTAAGTAGCTCCTATTATTGCAGCTAATATATTTTGCACATGTGCCACTCTTTGGATGCTGAGAACGCAGCTGTACAACTTCAGCTTCACTCTGGAGCTGAAACTGGTCATTATGGAATGTATTGTTGAGTATCAATCTGAAGACAAAATCTGAAGTTTAACTTAACTGGAGGCTTGCCAAGCAGAAGACTCAAGCCAGGGTCTGTTCCCCTCTCCATGTGCAGATGGGACTCCCACCGACATTAATGGAAAAAATAATAAATACTCTAACAAACTCATAACGAGGTAGGCTGGTAACAGGCTTAATTATCCATGTTCATGCCAAGGAATGCCTATGCCAGCAGGTGCTACTGGTAATAAGTTACCTGGAATGAACTATCACAGAGAGCAGAAAGGTTTCTTAACTTCTTATTTTTTAATGATAACCATTTAATCAACCACTAAAGTTAATTAGTAGACATAGCAAAAGAGAGCTGTACTGCTGCTCCACACCTTGCTTCTTCTACTTGCACACAAATGATGCTATTAATACTGGGAACCAGCATCCCAGTTTGCCTTCAGGGCTCTGCAGTGCAGCTGAGAAGAGGCACCGCCATGTACCTGCCTTCCCCCTGTGTGAGCAGTGACCGCTGGATGATCACAGCTCTTTCCTGCTAAGAAAGGGAGGCTTGCTCAAATCAATTTTCAGTGCACAACTTTGTGTAGCAAGCAATAGAAAAGCATGTTTAATTGTGGATCTTTGCAGGGGAAGGAAAAAAGAGTTCTGCAGGACTGTGCCCAGGACCACTGAGAGCACAGTGGCATTTTCAGAGTGTGCTGGAGATGGAGAATGGGATTCTGACCCTTTGCTATTCATTATTCTGATGCAAGTTCACTGACTTCAGCAAAGGACATGGTAAAAATGTCTTTTCTTCCATTAAATGGAGCCAAAACCTGATTCTTCATCATGAAAGTAGTGTTCCATGGGTAGAACCAGGTCCCATCCCCTTTTGTTTCAAAGCTTTATAATTTTCTTTAAATTGAAGAGCAACATTAATCCATGTTATTCTCATCCTGCAATAATATAGGGCTGATTTATTTCACCATGCTGGAAAGAGAAATCAAGTCCCATCTCACACCTTCAGAAGGTTTTGTGTTTTTTTTGTATCTGATTATTGCTTCACATCCAGCATTCTCAGGAATTTTACTGCTCCTTTTCATTAAACTTATTTCTACTACATTCTATGTACGTCTGCAGTCAAACACAAAGGCAGAACCTAGCAGCAAGTAAAAAGTCTTATGAAGCTCACACTCAAGAAGTTTTGCTCCACCATTTCTATAGTTTTTGGTTTGTTTTTTTTTTTTTAATACTTGCCATATTTTCAAGGCACAAAAGAAAAATGTTATAATAGACTTATCACACAGAGCGTAACCACTTGCTACCTCAAATTCATTTTTAAGGTTTCCTTTTTCTTGGGAATTTCTGTTGAAATAGTTTCAGTGATTGAATCCTGCTTGCCTCAGGACACAAGGGGGGATGTTACCCAGAGGTAAAAAAAAAAAGGCAGTGTGTTGTCTACAGCATGACATAGAAAATTAGTCACACAGGTATCATTTACTTGTTTCCTTTCATGGCGTCTAATCCTCTATTTACATGGAGTATATCCCTCACACCTACCCCCCCCCCCACCCCAGTATTTTCTGTAGGCTAAGACAAACTTGGGGCATTATAGCAGACCCAAATAAATCAGCTCTCTGGTGTGGCCTCTTGTGTACTGGATATTTACACATTTGATATTCTTCCAGCTTTGAGTCCAAAACCAGAAACCTGTCCCTCTGGCTACTCTAATGATTATAGCTACATTTCCTATGGCTGCTCCTGCTAAATTACTTAAAATTTTAGTTTAATGTATATTACTTATTACAGTCAGCTGATAAGTTTTAGTAGGCAATATTCCAGGTCTCTCATTGAGATAAACTGCTCGATCTTTGACCTTGTAGTTTATCCACTTCAGAACCAGATTATTGTCTCATAAAACTGTTGAGATGGTGCTGTTACTTGCTATTATTTTAGAGGACAGAACTATAATCTTCATTTTAAAGATTTAAGTTCTTTTTACATGCTTAAAGTTTTCAAACTATGGGTCATATCCTGCCATTGATTTTTACGCAAAACTTCCAGTGTTTTTCGCAGTAATTGGGTTTTTCCTCTTGTGATTTCACACCATGGGATCAGAATGATGCAATCACATTCCTAATACAAATTTATGAACTTTGTATCATTGAATTGGTGCTATAAAACAAAATCATTTTCAGTCCAAAGGGCATGTGTGTGTATATTTGACAGACCTGTGCATCATTCTGCAAGCAACCATTTTTCTTAATATCAGCCAGTGAAACAAAGTTATATGTGAGTGATGTTGCTATTATTGAACTGATGGTGAGCCCAAGTGCTGTGTTGTTCCCTCCCTGAAATCATTTGATCCAGCAGTGGCATTCCTGTTCAAACACTACAAATCAAAAGACACAGACTCCACTTCAAAGGGAAATTGAAATGTCCAGATGAAAGTCGAGATGAAAGTCCAGATGGAGAGACAAGTGTGCCTAGCTTTGGCTCATCAGATAAGTGGGGAACCAGGTGCATGTTTGAATTTTCTCCTGTCACAAAAATAAAATCTTCATTCTTTTGGGGGAGGTTAGGGTCTGTGGATGAGCAGGTCCATTGCCCCATCTATAAAAGGTGTCTGTTATTTCAGTGCTCAAAACAAACAAAAGTTTATGAGAAATAAATCCCATTTTTTTCCTCTTTATACTGAGTACATATGCACTTTTACATTTGTTTCCTGGTTCTTTTAAAGCAAGCCAAAATAAAGCAGACTTATGGAATGGCAGATAATTAGACATGTAAAGAAGGAAGTAAATGGAAAATTAAGAGTAAATTTGAGAATTGGCTGTGACTGAAAGTTGGCTGCTCCCTCAGGACAAAGGCTGGGGAACACCTGAACCTGGACCAGGGAGATGGCATATACATACAGCATAAACCTCCTCTTAGTGCTCCCCCGCTTCTCCCACAGCCTTGGGTCACGACCTCCCTGTTATTCTGCTGCTGATTGGCTTGAAACAAGGGGGCCAAAATAGTGTCTAAAGAGCATCACAGAATAGAGAAGCCTTAACCCTTCTCACTTTGTTCTGAGATAACTCCAGTAAGGAGAGGGAAGATCTCAGGGCTCTCTGAGAGGCATGTGCCACCAAACTGTGCCTCCTATATAGGGATACTCTCCCTGGTTAAGAGGCTTTGCCAAATTCTAAAACAAAAGGACCAAAAATTACTGTGACATGTAGCTTCTCAGTTAAACTACTCTTCTTATTTCTGAGCTTTCTGAAAAAAAGGCACTATTTTCTCAGTAAGGCATCAGACCACAGAAGTGAGGTTTGAGATTTTTGTAGGAAGTAAAAAGAAAAAAAAAAGCAGAAAAATTGTCTTTACTGATAAGAAAAAAAATATCAATATTTCCATGGAGCTACAAGAAATCTGTTATTCTTAAGTTGTGACCTTAACACAAAAATATTGCATTCTTAAAAAAGGTTTTTTGAAAAAAAAAGTAGTATGATTCTACACATCTTTTGAGCTGTTGGGGATGATGTTTACTTTAGCTACTATAGCTATCATCTGTCACCCTCACTTATGTCAACAGGGGAACAGAAGTTCCCTGTCAGCCAAAAGAAAGAGGACAAATGGCCATGAGAGACATTCTCTTTTCTCTTAGCAGGATTTAAACCAAATCCTGACAAAATCCCTCTAGCAATAGGGTCTCTCTGAATGGGGTTTACCTCCTCCACATTTTGCCTTCTGAAGACTGGATGTGACCAATCAGTTGGACAGCTTTGACAATAGTTGGTGTAAACCACTTGGTCATTCCAGAGGGAATTCATCCTTTGTAGCTTATGTACTTCTCTTAGGATGGGATAGATACCTCCAGATCATAGAATCATAGAATCATTAAGGCTGGAAACAGCTTTCAAGATCATCAAGTCCAACTGTCTATTAAACATTATCAGGACCACCATGTCCTGAAGTGCCACGTCTACACATTTTTTGAACACCTCCAGGTATGGTTAGATACTTAGCTCCATCCATTGATTGTAAAAGGAGCTGAGATGTCCAGTTTAGATAGGACACGAGCATGTTAGATGTTATTTTTAAACTAAAATCAAGTAAGATTAATTCCATACCAGTTCTATGATCAATACCCCTTATTCTCCCTAAATGATGTCTAATATAAAATTACCCCATGTAAGAGGAAAGACTTATTGACCTGAGAGGTTTTTGTAAATTCTAAGACCACTACTGTGTTTACAGAAAGAAATTTTCAGTCTGTGTCTCTCAGGGTGATTTATCCTGTGGTAATACTGTTTTTCTCAGTGCAGGGTATCAATAATAGAACTAGTCTCCCTTTTTTCTTGTGTTATTTCATGGCCGGTAATACATCGCTATTCCTACTTCATCACTCATTTTGTGTCTCAAGTCACTGATCTATAGACATTGATGATCCTTTGCTGCTAAGTTGCCAGAGATTTAGAACCTGTAATGCCAATTTTTACAATCTGACCCTTCCTAAACAGATGGTAACCGATGGTTTTAACATTCTGATCAAGTAAAATTTCCCACCTAATTTCATTAAGGCCATCTTGAAGTTGAATATATGCTCATAAAAGATCATTTCCAGTTCCTTCTGTTATTGCCTAGATCCCTGGCATTAGTGTACAAGAAATTAAAGAATTTATTCTCTTAATATCCCTGGGTGTCCTGATTAATTTTGTTCTTGACATATTAATTTTTGTGCTAAATGAGTGTTCATCTGTCCCCTCTTTTTGTTCTCCCCTTTTCTTCTTAATTTAGTGCTCTCCTGTCCATGCTAAGCAGACTGCACCAGGAAAAGATTGCTTCTGCTGCTGCTGAGGGGGAAGCCATCCAAATTATACTTGCCTTCCTACATAAGTGAGGCCTCAAAGCCAAGTGCTCCTCCTGTGCACCCTCTGTATATTCCGTGGTTCACTCTAGGATCTTTAATTCTTGACTTCTTTTTGCACAAAGAGTATAAAAGGTGTCCAGTAAAATAACCTGGGCATTTCTCTCCCGCAGACTGTTGCAGACTAGGCACAAAGCTGCTGGTTTTTGCTGTGTGACAGTCATTCCTTGTACATAGGTTGAGGGTGGAAATTCAGAGACATTTTCAGGAAAGGTGACATTGCTATTGTGTGAAACACCATCAATAGACTATCCCACCCTCTTAGAGCTCACCAAACACTTGGGGTAAAATGACCACAACCAAGCTATTTCTGCAGTTACTAGCTGGCAAGCTGGCCCTTTGGTTCTGCTTTAGTTCAGAGGGATGAAAATCAAGTCCTTTAGCTGAAATCTATGCATTTGTGTCAAGTGCACAAGTGGCATTAGGAAAAGCAAGACTGCTTCCCAAAATGATTTTGCCTTGATTTGTTACTGAAGAACAGTCAGTTGGTGTAGCTTCTATTAACTCCACAAAACAGTTTATCCCAGCAGAGAGACAAGCAGTGACTCCTTGTGCATGCTGCCTAGGCAGCTCCTCCTTGTGCAGGAACAGATCCCTCTGGAGCACACAGACCTATGCCAGACTTTAGCCACACTCATTGCAAAGCAGGCTCAAGACTTTCCCGTTGTGCCAAGCCTGAAAATGGGTCACCTCTGCCAAAGGAAAAGGAAGGGAAAAAGTGAAGGCACAGCTGGGCTGAGTGCCCAGCATGAACCATGGAGGCAGAGCCTTCCTGCTGCTGCTGCCGCTGACGCTGCCTATGGTTGAGACAGGAGGTGTGGGGGACATTACCAGGGTGCCAGGAGGTACTCACTCCCTCTCTCTGCTCCTCCATGCTAGTGGCGACTGCTCCTTCACACATCCCAAATCCTTTCTTGGCAGCAGCAGCAACAGCAGAGCTGCCAGCCCAGCTCTCCAGCCCTCTGGCAGAGGTGAAGGAGGCAGTGGGACATGGGCTCATTTCCTCCCACAGCTGAGCAACTGCTTACTCTGGCTCTGTCTAGACCTGGCCTTGGTCTTACAACTGTAAATATATATTTTTCTAATGAGTTCTGGCTGAAGCTTCTTCCTTCTAAAATCTCTTTGAATGTTGTGTGGTTATTTCACGGGCCATGCATCAATCTATGGTCCTTTCTGTGCACAACATCAAGCTGGGGTTCAATTTTTAAAAGATCCTTTCTCAACATAAATAAATATCAATCTCTCTCTCTCAGGCCCCTGCACAGCACTCTCAGAGACTGGATTTGTGCCTCTGGTCCCAAGCAGTCAGTTAAAAAAATTGGTTTAAAGGATAGATCTTTAACAGAAGGAAGGGAAAGGGAGGGGACAATAACATCAATTTGGGAAGCCTGGACACACCAGGGCAAACAGCCCTTAGAAAGCTTTAGCCAAGCAAAGCTTCCCTGCTGCTGGGAGGCTTGCAGAGGAAACCGGCCCCCCAGTCTTTCATCCCCACCACTTGTTGCCACAGACAATTCCCATCAGTGCAAGGGATGCTCTGCACCGCAGAAGAAGGTGTCTGGTTTCTGGAATTATCCAAAATTGAGGCATGCATTGTTCTGCTGCTGGGAAGGGATGTCCCAGCTGCTGTTTCTGCTAAATGAGCTCATTGCCCATCACTAGTGATGTTTTTCACTCTTGCTGAGCTTTCTGATGGCTCCTGTCCCAACTCTGCTTGTTGTGAGTCATTCCCTTTTGCTGCATTTGTCATTAACCTCTCTCACTAGCTGTGGCCCCACAAACTGCTGTAGCTAACCATGTTTTCTGCTGGTTTATCATACAGTTTATTGGTTGCTGCATACCTTAGCCTCTGTCCTTGCAGAGTCTTAAGTCTTCTAGCAAGCCCTGCAACATTTCAGTAGTTTTAGGAGATGTGGTGACATGCTGAATCAAAATGGAACCTTTCCCTGCCTTGAAGAAAATAAATCAAATCCTACTCCTCCAAGGGTCCCCTCTGCTCAACATTTCTTCTGTTGGTGCTGGTGGCTTCGGATGACCCTTCTCACGGGGGTAACACTAAATGCAAATGTGCTGGGCTGCGTTGTTCTGGGGGGGAAACATATCTTCAGCTGAGGCAGGCTAGCAGGGGTCTAGCTGGCTCAGCTGAGGATTTGTTTCAATGAGCTTCTTGAAGATGAAAAATACAGTCAATTAAATGGATGGGAAGTCATCAGCATGGTGACATCTTACCACAGAATTGGAGTGCTGAACAGTTTGCTGCTTGAAAGATGTTAATCAGATTGTTGGGTCTCCTAAAAATCTAAAATGAAATGAAAGTCACAAGGTCAAAAATGAAAATGCTATGCCATTCCTCTCTAATCAGAAAGGATATGTATAAATAAGAATATTTTCTCAATCACAGCTCCAGATAATGCTAAAAAAAAGTAACGTGATGAGAAGTTAATGCTGGAGAAATAATTAGCTCCAAGAATACATGAATGTAAAAACAAATTTCAGCCTGCTGTCACTTAAATTTCATTGTATTTCAGGCATGGATAAACAAGGTCAGCTCCCTAAGCTCTGATTCTGGTTTCTTGGTATCAGCCAATTTCCATTACAAATCATTCCCTGCATTTTAAACTTGTGAACCATTTCTTTTAATAATGGGAGAGAACAGATAGCTCAGTGATAGTGAGTTTTTCAGCTGTATAGGAAAATGCAACAGTGATTACCAGAGTAAGGCTTGAATACATAAAATAACATTTTATTCCTTTTACAAAAGAAAAGTTTAGGGTCCATTTCAACTTTTAGGTAGATAAAAAATCAAAGTGTCTACTTCAACCCTATCAAGCAGAGGCAAACACATAGCCTTGAAGTTTATTTGAGATGTCTTGTTTTTGATCAAAGATAGGAGTGAATTTTAGAGTCAAGGAAGATAGAAGTCTCTCCTTCCTTTGACTATCTCTACTCATGTAGGTTCACAACAGAAACAAAGGTGTCCTCTACCAAAAGACAGCAAATTTTTATCACTACTTGAAGTTTTTACTTTGTTCCTTGTATTTTCAAATTCTCAAGGACAGCGAAGGCTACACTTGGGATTTGTTAGAGGAAACAATAAAAATCCAATATGATGGCTCCAAATCCATGAGCTAAAAGTATGGTGGTGTGGTAGTAGGGGACTTGTATTGCTAGAACAAAAAAAGCATGGGAATTAGGAGAACGTGGGCAGACAGGGGCTGGAGGGGCAGATCTCTTTTATCTTCATGGGTTTCTCTGCTGTCTAAAGGAGACCTTGCACTCTGCCACATTCTATTATACATATGCATATATGTATAAGCAATTAATTACACATAAGTAAATTAATTAATGTATCATGTCTATGGAGGGTAGGAAAGGAGGCTAAGGAAAGTCTTATAAAAAAGCCCATATTCTGCTTCTGTGCAGTTACCAGGTGGATGCTGATGATCTCTGGTTTAGAACAGACTGAGAAACACCCTCAGGCCTTTCGAGAAGGAATTTAGAGAGAGAGGTTTTTCTTTTTGAAAAGCCTTAATGTTGCTTTTTGACTGGCAAGAGGCAGAGTGAATGAAAGGGCCCAAAATGCTTGCTTCTGAAGTGATCCATTTAGTTCAATTCCAAGACTTTCCATCCCTTTAGTGAATTGTTGTTTAAAAAGGCATCTTTCAGCTGCTGCAGATGTGCTGCTCTGTCAATTATCAGGCTTAAATGGTAGGGTTTGCACATTTTTGTCTCCAGCAAATTCTACTATAAACTTCTTTACCTCTTCCTTAATGGCTTCCTAATGTACCTTAGTGAAAGATGGATATCCCCTACTCTCTTTTAAACACCTCATTCCTTAGATATTTTATCTTGACAGTTCTGCCTTCCACAGCTGGCAATCTCCCAAACACAGAAGCACATTTTTGTCTCTTGTAGGCCTACCATGACTAAATGTTATCATGGCAATTTTATACTTGAGTTTATCATTGTGTGGACTGGAATTTCTACTTGTCAGCTTCTTCCATAGAGCACAAGGATGGCAATAGAAAGGAGATATTTATAAAGCTGTAGCAAAGAAACTAAGAGCCCTTAAGTCAGTATCAAATTAGCACACATTAAGCTCATCTCAGGCTGGTTTACCAACACGCCACAATGGCTGTCCTGTGCCAAGGCAGATGTTCCAGTTGGGGCACTCTGTGCAAATGCATACCGCATCAGATGCCCTCCAGTGCTCGCAGGGATACTGATAACCTCCACATTTATCTGCTTCCTGACAGAAACTAGTTGCCATTCCTAACTTATGCAATGCAGTAATTAATGTTTCAACAAAGACATGCACCATGGTTAGCATCTGTAGGAGTAATGCATATCTGTGCTTATTCCATGCAGCTTAATTTGCTTTAATCTTGCCAAAATTAGGAGAGTGGGATGAAAATCTGCTATTAGTTCCAGATACTGGAATTTTATACAATTATATTCAATTTCTGCACCTGCTTTTTTAAAGTTTGTTTTAAAGTTTGCTTTTTAAAGCAGGGTTCCTAAAGAAATGCATGGCAGCATGCACAGCATTGTACCAACTCAATCCTCTTCAAACTTTATTGCAATCATGCTAAGCCTGAAAGTTTTAACTCAAGATTCATTAGCTATTTGAAGCTTTTTTCAGAGATTTTTTTTTTCATTTTCAAAGTGATTATGATAAAAATCAATTTTTTTTTTGAGTATTTTGAGTGTAATACATGGTAACTGCTAGAGCTTGGACTTTGCCATTCCCTCCATAGCAGTATCTCCCATGTAGCAACTCAAACTAACTTATCTATATTTTGAAGTAAATCAAACAGAAATTCAAGATGTATTTATTAACAGTGTTGTAAATGCAGATTGCAAAACCCTAGACTGGATAAAAAATAGAATAAAAAGGAAAACCTGTTCAGCTACAAAAATATAATTCCGATACATAATGGGTCTGCTGGCCCATAATGAAAGGTATGACTCTGTAAGTGGGAGCACGTTGAGAGCAGTGATGCTCAGGGAGATGTGTTTCAGCTTTGAAATGCTGACAGCTCAGAAAAATGTCATTTGTCCTCATCAGTGCTAAATTTTAAAATTTTTAGTTTTGGCTTTGATTGAGAAATCAAATCATCATCCTGTTTTGTAAAATGACAGCATTTCTGAAAAAGACCTCAGGATCTTTTGCGCTCCACTCAGCAACATATGAGAAATTTTTCAAGTGTATCTTTCTATGCCTCTGTTGTAGAGAAGAGGGGGAATGCAGCCAGCTAGCACCTGTTAGCCCTTGTTGGTAGCCTTTACTGGAATAGGATGTTCAGAATGAAACTGACTCTCAGTAAGAATCCTCATCTTGAAGTCACACTGTCTGACAAAGGTGACCAGTTTCATACACATATACTAGCTGAATACATTACCAGGTTTAATACAAATATATCACACTATTTCCATATCATGCCTTCCAACAAGTTGATATAAGCTTAAGGCAGTGCAGAGGCTTGTCTTCCCCACAAAGAACAT
Source organism: Megaceryle maxima (assembly GCA_024605025.1). NCBI lineage: Eukaryota > Metazoa > Chordata > Aves > Coraciiformes > Cerylidae > Megaceryle > Megaceryle maxima. Next base: position 19,959 of record JANHGN010017445.1, on the reverse strand, counting down.
ATACAACTTTTATATACAGTGACTCTACAGAAAAAAATTTTAAAACCCCTCTTTATGTACTTGTGGATATATGAGAAAAGAAACCTGTTTCCCCTCTGAAGCAATATGAAAAAACCCACCCAGATAAGGAAATAAGAAATATATTTTTGAACCTATGTAGTTGGAAGTTTCAGAAATTTCTG
>JANHGN010017445.1:0-13788 GCA_024605025.1 Megaceryle maxima | reverse complement strand
ATATGCTGTGATTTGTGTTAGGAGGTAGTGAGGTAGAGCTTGCTGTGTGTTTGTGCTGTGATCACTCAAGCGTAAGGGAAGTATGGAATCCCTTTGTAAATGAGCAACGCAAGTCTTCTAGTTTTTGAGTGAACAACAGTTGAGTACAACATGAATCCTTTATTAGGCATAATATGATAGACTTGATGGCATCTTGAAAGCAGCTCTGGAGCTGTTAGTTACTATCTTTGGAAATTAATATTGCTGATGTAATACTGTTTGCTTAGATGATTGCAATAAGATACTACAAGAAATTTAATTTCTCTTTCACTTTTCTTCACGCCCTTTCTTCTCTGCTGGTCTTCAGCCGTCCAGCACTTGTGAAGAGAGAATTCTGAACAGCTTAATTTGATGTGGACAGAAATCAGGGCCTTACTTTTTAACTGTAGAGTGGAGCTGTTGTTAGATGATCAAGCTGAAAGAATTCCAGCCAGAAAGTTTGTGCTGGAGGGCAGTGATGTTATCAGATGTTCAATTTTTATTTTTACCTGTTCTTATCTGTCTCAGAGATGAGTTAGAATTTGGTGAACACTTAAATGGACAGGTGAACAGTAGTTTTCATAACGTGGAAGAAGAGTTTGACATTTTTTAGCATCATTACAGATACACTTGAAGAATACAGAAATAGAAAACACCAAACTAGTAAAAGAAATCCAGACGTTTAAGAATTTGGATGCAAACAAAGAAAACATGATATCGTATTATAAAGAGGAGGTTGGCAGATTACAGCTATTTATAGCTGAAAAAGAAAATATGAAGAAAGCTCTTTTGCTCTCCTCATCAAACAAGGTAAGCATTACTAATATAACTGGACTGGCTTAAAATAAGCATATTTAAGGTTGTATGTGTTTGACAAGAGAAAAGAAGAAGTTGAAGAGATCACCTGGCTGAGATGCAAGAGGATGATTGTCGTCTTAGTAGATGCAGAAAATGAGCAAAAGAGTGAGTTTGGTTTGTTTTGCACATTCTGAGTGTGTTGAGGTCTCTCACATGATGAACTGTGAGATGAACAATGTGTGACAAGGTAATTTGTGAGTTCATTAAATGTGCATCAGTAGAAGTGATGCACTTCTTTGAGTTGCTTTACACTTCATGAAAAAGGAAGGAGATTGAGGAAAAGAGGAGAGTTAACATAGCTCTGAGACTGCAGAGTGATGGAGGAGAAAAGAGGAGACGTTGAAAGATGAGCTGGAGGACTTGTTAGGTGAATGTACTGTCAAGATACAGTGATGTAAAACCTGAGAAAGGGTAAGATACCATATAAATGAACTGACTGACTGCGAACTTGGCAATAAATGCCAGTAGGACTTCTAAGGAGGAAGTGACTTTTGCTACAGAGTGTGGTAGCAGTGTAGTTAGCAAACAGTGTGGTGTAGTGGGAGAGTGAAATTTCTGGATGTCCTGGTTCAAGTGAAAACAGAACTAATTCTGTTCAGTAACTTTTCTTTTCAGCTCAGTTCTTCTAACAAACTGCACTGTCTGAAGTTAGCAGCCTGTTTTCACAGACAGTGTCTGCTACTGGCAGTGATAACTCCCCATGTTCAGAGTTACTACCAAGGATTGGTGTGCAGAGCAAGGCCACTGCTGGATCTTGTGTATCACACTGGGGGGTGCAGGAAAATGAAAGGCTGCACCTGCAGGGAGGTGACCCCAAACTGACCAATGAGGGATTCCAGCCCAGAGATGTCATATTTGGTATAAAGCTGAGGGATCTGGAGAGTCTATATTTTTTAAGCTTTGTTTGGCTTGCTAGCTTGCTTGTTTGCTCGCTCACTTGCCTTCTCTCTGGGGGCTCCCGGGTTATTCTCCCCTCTTGGACTGCTTTGCCAGCTTTGCTTGGCTTGGCTCAGGTCCTCTTTCGGTTCCTTCCTCGGAGCATCCAAGGAGGACTCTGGCCATTCTGCCTTTGATCCCAATCGGTGTGTTCCTGAATCCGGTACCAGAATCCAGCTCCTGAATACAGCTCCCGTCTGCTGCTGGGCCCAGTCTGGGACTCCCCCAGTGCCTGCTCCACAGCATCAGTGGTGATGGTGACGTAATTACCATCTGGGGGGTTGGGTTCGATACTGGTTTTATATATACTGGTACATACTCTATTTTAATTATTATTATTATCATTAAAGCTGTTCTTGTTTCCTTTTCTAATTGCTCAGTCTCTCTCCCCCTTATTCCCTTTCTCTTCCCCTTTGGGGAGGGAGGGGGGTTAACAGAGAGTATCTGTTATTGGTCTAAGTGGCTGCCCTGACCCTAAACCGTGACAGTTTGTGAATAGTGAGAGCATCTCTGAAGGATAACTAACATTATCTGATTGGAAGGGCTTTATAATTCAGATGACTCTTGTACATAAGCAGGCCATGACCATAACTTGAAGTGGTATCCACAAATCACCACAAATCAGCTCCTGGGATCAGCTCCTATCAGCCAATTACTCATTTTCCAAACAAGATCTTTTGTCAAAGAGCATGTGCTGTCCTTGGTCCATGTGACAACTAGGATCCAGGAAGGCCTCAGTGACCCATGGGTCTGTAATTGAGTTCTTGGTGCTTCAAGGACACAAGGGATATCATTATGACATAAAAACAAACAAACAAAAAACCCCCCCAAAAAACCCCAAAAACAAACAAACAAAAAACCAACCAAACAAACAAAAAAAAACAACAACAAAAAACCCCAAACCAAACGTTTTCACTCTGAAAAGCCTTTGGTTTAAGAACTAGTTGTGAATTTGGCATTAATTAATTTTAGATCTGAACAGGATCACTATGACTTCACTTTTGATTTTATCTGTGTTGCTGCAGCTGGGGGCAAAGTAGCAGTGTAGTTTTCATTAGAATACCAACATCTCAGAGAGGAAAGGACATGGCCAGCTGCAGTCTGTGTTTACCTAGTAATGCGATGTTGAAAAAGTTTGAATATAAAGTGGTACAGGCAGTAAGTGGTACAATAAATAAAGCATATTACACAATACAATTACTTATATGACATTCTTCTGGCCAAAACGTGGCATTATTTTTAAATGGCTTAATGTTCTCAGTTGCTTATGCACAGAAAAGGCAAAGCCTTTCTCACCTTCTCAAGGCAGACAGACTCCTAGTATTAGCGCCTCATTTGCCCTGGCTAAAGATAAATTGCCCCATTACACTACACCTCTTCTGCCCTCTGGCAGTGGATTAAGTAACTTCAGTCCGGGTATGCCACAAGTTATTTCTATGTGCTTTTACACCACAACTTAAACAACGTTCTTCTTATGTAGGCTCTGTATGTGCGTGTGTAGTTATTAGGGTAGGTCGTGGCCCCATTATGCTAGGTGATATACATGTACATCATTAGAGACAACCCCGACTGAGACTGCACTGCAGCCCTACCTGCACGGAGTGTAACAGTTCATGCAACTGAATCTGTTCCCCAGATGTGCTCCCCAGGACCAGACGCGGCAGAAAAGTCCCATTCAGCCGCCTGGGCTGTGAAGCCCACAAGGGTCTAATGGCATGGTTTCAGTTAAGCATGTGCTTAAATGCTTTCCTGGGCAGGGGCCAGAACAATCTGTGTCCTGCTGGACTGACTTAAACCCACACGGCTCCAAAGACATTTGCAAGGGTTTTGTAGAGGTAAATCAAACCCCTAGACTCGGATACAAAGTGAGCTCCATTTTCCTCACACAGTCCAGATGAATCCCATGGAAGAAACAGAAATCTACAGGATTTTCCACTGATGGCATTTTTCCCAGTTCAGCCCTTCTGTAGCTTTCAGAGCTGCAGTTCAAGCTGGACCCCAAAACCTGGCAGTTTATCATGCCATCAGAATGTGCAGTTTCATCAAATACAAAACGTTTTGCAAAACTGATCTGACTTGGCCAAAACAAGGTTTTGAAAGGGAAACAGGAAATATTTTTTCACTGCCTTTTCAATATTTTAAGTAATAATAAAATATTTTAAAAATGTGAGTTTTCAGTTAAAAATATCACTATTCAAAAGTCAGAATGTCGATTCCTTGATAAATACAGCCACTGGGGTAAGAAGGGAATCTCTTAGTATGAAAGATACAGTCATTCAATTTACCTATGGCAAATCAGGCAGGGTTTCATTTAGGTATAATTTCGACGTTTTGTTACATATACTCAGAGGGGCACATAGAAGAATGCATTCCCGGAGGCAGCTGACTCACTCACCCAGCATCCAGGTCTTGCAGGCTCCCGGTTCCCTCTCACCTCTGTCTGGAGGAAACTCCAGGCAGAGAGCCGGGCAGCCCTGATAGCTCTCGCACAATTGTGCCAAGGATTTAACAGTGCCCAGATACTCCGCTGCAGAGCCGAACCAGCTTCCCTGGGGTTTCTAAAAGGAGGATAAGTGCCCCAAGGACTCATCTCTTGGGTTGAAGTAAGCTGCAGAACACAGAAACACTGCAATTGAAAAGTTACACTGCCCTAGGGCAATGGGAAGACTCAGTGTCCCAACAACCATGACAATAAACTGGTGCTAAACTAGGCAAATAGAGTAGGTCCTCTCCCAGGAACGCTGCTTGGTTACATGAACATTCGTCTGCTTCACAAAACTCTCATTCAGTGCGAACTACATCTCAGGAAAAACAAATTAAGATTATTAACCTATCTGAAAATATTGTTTTGTTTTGCTTTTCTCTTATTTCAAAGACAACTCACACATTTGGTGGTGGAGGAGGAGGAGGCAATTGCAATTTGAGCAGAAGATAAAGGTTAAAGTCTCAAAATCCTTTGCCAAATGGAACTGCTGCCCTAAGCACAGCTTTAATCACAGTAGGACAATGTTCTTCTCTATTATACCTTAGTGGGAGATCTCTGTTGGCTCAAACAAAATAGATTCTCCTCAAAGAATGAAATGAGATGACAGTGTTGATATTGTCTTTGAATGACCTCCAAAAGAAAATCAGGAAGTGCATACCAAACTTGATTTGAAATGTACTTATTGTACTGACTGAGAAAAAAAATAATCAGATGAAATATCCTGATTATACAATTCACCAACAATCCACCGAGTAAAATGAGAATTAGGAAATACATGCAAAAATCCCTATTGATAGGTTTGTATGGTCTTTTCAATTTTCATCAAGCATAGAAGACAATGAATAGCAGGGGATTTGAAGTGTACAGAAATATTTCTGCAAATCTAGAAGCAGTGAAATGCTATAAATGCCCCAGTTTAACACAGTAAGAATTGGTTTTCCTTTTCAAATTGGTGTGTATATTCTTTTCTTTTTTTTTTTTTTCCCCAGTATCCTAGCCATCTTTCAATTATTATCTTTATTTTTAACTAGCATTTTCATGTCGGACATTTGACTCATTTTTCTCTGTTTAAACCTTTTCACACTGCTACCTTTATCCTTATCCTGTTATAGCTGACTTTTTTTAAACAGAGGTTTTTCAAGGCTAATGTTGCTGCTTACTTTCCTTTTTCAAAGCCTAGCTAGATCTGGGCATTGATATAATGGTTCAATAGTGTCTTCTGTTGGCTTTTTGTTTCCCTCAAGGATAAAAAAGAATTGTGCCTTTGGGAACCTAAGGCTCACCAGAGCTGTGACCTCAAACTTTATCCAGAAACTTTAGGAACAAAACCACACTTTGTGAAATACACCAGTAAAAGCATGAAGCTTTTTTCTTTGTCTACTATTGCTTTATTAGACCCAAGGAATTCTTTCTTAATTTAAGTGATTACTAGTACCATCTCTGCTTTGCAGACTTTGTGACTGACTATCATTTCATCACTGCATTTTTAGTTTTTCATACATTCTTGTATCAATTATATCACCACATTTTAAAAGGGCACAGCCTGTTTTCAGACATAAGGCTTTGTTTTCTTAAGAACTCAGGTGTGAGAATAGACAGGGCAAAGGGGTGTTTCCTTTAACAACTCAGGGCTATAAGAATATTAAGGGTGATGATAATGATGAGGCAAAATAAATATAACAAGCCTCCCAAAAGAAAACTTCTGCAAATATAAATAAAAGTGCAAAAAAGTTGTCTTTTAATTAGCAGGAGGGCACAAAACGCTGAGTAATTCCATTGCCAAAATGCAATAGGAAATCACTGTTTTCTGGCTGCTGCTCCAGATTCCCCTGAAATCAACCCCAACCTCAAGGGGCTACTTGACAAAGTCCTTGCATTGTTCCAGGTTACATGAGTGGGATCAGAGTAAACCTGAACAACAGGTATGTCACTGTCCATGCTTGCCTATCAGAAGCTCATGGCTCAGATGTCCAGGCAGAGTGGAGGCAGGGCTGCACTGGGAGGCACTGCTCCTGGCTGGTCCAACAGACACTGACATTTGCAGCTAAACCCCAGAGCTCTTGGTGAAATCTACCTCCCAGGTGTGTCCCCCTGAAGCCGTGGAGACCTTTAGCACCCTTTCCTGATGTCAGCAAGGAGAGGCCTCATCTCCCTGGGCCTGTACATGCTCCCTCCCATGCACCCTTAGGTCCAAGCCATAAGAAGTAAGGATGTCACATGTGTCTTGCATAGGAGCTACTTGAAGTGCAGAAGATACAAAAGATGCAATTAGTCATACAAGACCCCATAATAATGTTACGTACTTGAGTAGTAGCATCTGAACCCCTTCTGTGTTTGGTGACTTGCCACAGGGGTGCTTGGCAAAGGAAGGGTTTCTATATAGACAGACAAACACAAAAATGTATTGGTCTCCTATGTATCCGCAAAGCATTTCATTCTGGAACACTTCTGTGCAAACAGTTACTGCACAAGCAACTCTAAAACCTGTTGGTTACGCTGGAGATCTGGGCATTCTTAGAGGCAGGAGAGTCACAAGATTTGGGATGGGTGTTTTGTACATGATTCTATCTTCACAAAGCAAATTTTTCTGTGCATTACACTCTGAGGGATACAGTGGCAGAGATATTTTGCTAGAGTTGTAAACATAACTGAGTGTTGCTTCGGACTTGTCTTGACAGTTGCTCCTACTTGATCCAGCTCTAAAGTTGCACTTAGTCAAGCTGAAAAGTCAAATATATCCTAGCATGATGCTCTCATCATCAATCCAATGTGACCCATTGGATTACATACATGGTGATGTAAAAGAGAAGTATCAGGATAGAAGACAAAGCACTTACTGTTATTGCTTTATGAATTTGTACTTTCAATGATCATTTACAAGCCAAATAAAGCACCACCTCAAGGAATTTACATTCAAAGAAGAAACACTTCAGTAGCTGACAGCTAAGCCTGAGGTAGGGAGGAATAACTGAATCTGTTTCTCCAGACTAGAAAAGTTTATCTGAAGAGCAGGATTATGAAGAAGGTGCCTATGTCCAGGTCTGTTAGTTTGAGGCAAGGGGAGAGGATAGGCCAAGTCTGAGCAGAGGAGACCTGCAGACTGCACATGCAGAAGACAGCCACATTCAAGTCTTTTCAATGCTGTTTCCCTCCTTACTCTCATACCTTTTCAGCATTCACTCCTGATGGAAGGAGATGACTTATGACTCAGTGACACTCCTAAAGTAGTAGTAATATAATGCTCAATGTTATCGAATATTGATTTGCTTGCCTATCATCAGCACTGGCAATATTTCTACTACCAGGATGGATTTTATGTTATCTTTTCCTATTCACTGACAGTATATATTCCTGTGTTTTCTCTCCAGGGGTGCCTGGCTGAATTAGTCCTTTGTAAAATGAATTAATCAAGGCCTGTTGGAACCTTGAGCTTCCAATAGGTCTCCTAAAGAAGACCATATGCAGGTCATGCTGAATTCACATAACTCTGAACATATAAGATGATCTACAGCAGAAAATCACAATCTAGAATCCAAACCCATACCTTTCTCTGGAATTTAAATATGCAATTTCTGATTTTAAATACTACTTGCATTGGTGATAAGATGAATACTTCCCAAAGTCTGATCAGGAAGGTTCAGGGCTAAAAGCTGCAGAAGCAAAAGTTGTGCAGGCTGCCAATTATTTCCAGCTGAGATTCCTGTGCAAGAGAAAAGGCTAGTAGGCAAACAGGGACTGGTGTATTTGGAAGAGGGAAAAGGTTTCAGTTCCTAGGAGCTGGTAATTAGTGTAATATCTCATTTGGACTCAGGCTTGAGCTGAGTCTGCCAGAAAAAGGGGAAGACAGTTTGAGCAAATTATTTTTTCTGAAACCTGTCTCATAAGCCTTAGGGAATAGTATAATATTTTTTTGAGCTTTGTAGCAATATTATAGGGCTCTTGGGAGATTAGAGATTGGCTGAATAAGTCGCTTACGTATTAACTGAGAGCATTAGGCTATTCTGTCTGAAAGAACTTCTAAAGAGGGAAGGCAAGGAAATTACTTGTCAGAGAACTTCCAAGTATGGTGGGCCTGATTTCAGCTGTTAAGACTACACCGTGACAGGGAAAATGTTTAATGGGATGTTGATGCTCACTGATACTGGCTGCAGGGTGTCCCTGTATGCCTGTGATACAGCCTCTCCCCCGGCAGCTCTTCACTGATGCCTAGGAATGCCTTTCCCAGTCCTCACAGCCTCATTTGACCCTGAAGCTTTCTTCAGCAGCAGCTGAAAAAAGGAATAAGAAACATTGAGGCTTCTGCTCTGTTATACTTCCAGAGAGATGCCCTTTCCATGTTGCCCTTGGGAAAGCCTCATTTGCCTGTAGGGTAGGCCAAGGGCCTCCCTTTACCTATTTGGGTGTCTTAGGCTCTCATGGGCACCCGTTGCTCCAGCCCATGAATACTCAAAGGTCCTGTCCTTGAATAGACTTACCTACTAGAGGTTGCTTAGTAAATGCTAGAGTTAACAAACATATAGATTACAAAAGGGATACAGATATGGCAAAAGCTAGTGATGGCTGAAGTTAGCAATTGATGCAAATCTCTTTTATTCTTGTATCTTTGTGTCAACTATTTATATCTGTTAAAAGTACCAAGAGTTGAGATAGAGTAGATCCATGCCAGGAAAGATCACTATGGGCTAGTCTTGCTGTCCATTTTCCCTCTGTGATAAAAAGATAATACCCATTAGATTTAGCCTTAAACTCACCTGCATTGAATGTCAAGCATCTCATTACTTTTAACTGTTCAGAGTTAAGTGCATTGGAGACAAAGAACAAGGCAATCCAGGCCATGGGAAAAGTTACTGATATCAAAGAAATACCTCAGTATTTTTATTTTTTGAGAAAATTTACTTACAACATCCTTCAGTTGAGACTCTTCTCCTTGTGCCTCTGCAGATGCAGTTAGGATCTCTCCAAGACTATCTGGAAGAGGTAGAAATGAGCTCACTGCAGATCTTGATGTGAGATAGGGGACCACTTCCTTGCCATGCAGGATAATAAAGGAAGGATCACAGGTGGCAGCTACTAATGTATTCACCATTGTCACTAGACCTTTCCCTGTTTCAGCTGGCACAGATTAATCAGTAAGTGAACAACAATGAGCTTAAAACCATCCACAGGAAATGTTCTACACTGGCACTCACAAATCCCCACAGTTCTCAATTATAAAGATTTATTTTCTCTATAACAACACTGAAAATACTGTGGCCCAAATTTCCACACCTGTAGCTCACTAAATGTCTACCCAGTGCAGCAGCATTCAGGAGACAGGCTCAAAGTTGTTACTGGTCTATGGAGAGCTGCTGTCACCCTTATTCAGAGCAAACTGGTAAAGCTGACGTGTTCTCAGATAATCCTGGCTGACATAGGAGAACTTCACAGGATAAAGTTCTGAACACAGAATTAAATTTAGTATTGTCCTAAACACTGCGCAGTCACATCAGAAGCACATATGGAAACTATTGCAATTATCCTCTCACAATTTATATCTATCCAGAGTTATATTTGCCATCTCATGGCAGCAAGATACTGAACTGCTCCTCAGCCACATAAAAAAAAATTCTCATGTGTGAAGGGCAGATGTGAGGACGGCAAAATGTCTCATGCATTTTGGTGTGGCATTAATGAGATGTCGTGGTAGAATCAGGCCCACTGAAGTAAATGGCATGAGGCTACCAGCCCCATTACTTTCAAACCAGCTGCTTGTCAAAAAAAGCTGATTCTAGGACCTGCCTAGTCTTTAACATCTTCCTCCATTGTCCCCATTATTGTAAGCTAAAAAAAAAAATATTAAGAAAAAATATTTTTGTAGCCTATTTTGCTAAGTGTTGTGCTGTGGCAAGGTGGAAAACCTAATTTTTACAGGAACTGTCTTGTTTTTGTGCATTGCTTCTGCAAATCTCAGAGCTGCTCCTAAAAAGGAGAGGCACAGAAAAAGAAAAGAGCAAACAAAAAGAATGGATCTCTGGAGGTGAAGTGGATCTGAGCACAGAAATAGAAATACTTTCAAGTCGGACACAGGTTCAAGACTCTGGGGCTCAAGCTGTACATCATGTCACTTGCCAGAACAGCAAGGAGTTGTTTAATAAACTGAGATGTTGGTAGGTAGCCTGAAAGAAAAGGAAATCACAGAGGAATTTTTGTTGTTGCAATTTCTGAGAACCAGAGTCTTCATGTACACATATCTTACAGGCTTGCATAGTTCCACCAAAGTCAAATACTTGTATGCCTAAAGTTAAAACAATGCTTTCCTGCTTTAGTCAATCAAGGCCAGAAAGCTCCGCATCCAACCAAACAATCTTGAAGCAGTTTCCTCCTCTAATTTGACTGCCTTGGCATGAGAAAAAGCTCTCATAAATTGTCATCTCTACTTAGCAGAGGCTTTTTTCAAGGATAATACAATATTAAAGAAGAGCTGAGTTGTCCTAGGAACACCGCAATGCATTAAATCCATTATGATGAAAGGAGACAGCCCTAATCTGGAGAAACACTACCACCTCCACCCAGACTCTAGTGGCAAAAGAATACAGTGTGTGCGTGTTAAGGCCCATTAGGCAGTGAGTCAACTCTGGCAGAGAAATTAATTGATTGTTTTTGTTGTGCAAGAGCACAAGGCCTTCCAGGACCACAGAAAAGAAACCAGACTGATATCACTTCAGTATGCAGACAAAGCAAAAAGGCAATTGAGATTTTCTACAAACAGGCTAAGATGAGGGACTTAGTCTGCAATACCACATAGAGGAAAGGGGATCCCATACTTAACCAAACCTGCTTAATTAGGTTACAGCAACATTTAGGACTAGTTATTTCCAGCCCATAGGAGAGGTGGAAATAAAAAATTTTCCAATAATACTGGAAACAATTTTGAAGAAAAAGAGACTGAAAAGAGACCCCAACCTATCCCAAGGTTGTGTGCCCATTACTGCCCACATTTGCTTTCCACTACACCATTAACTGGATGGCAAAATACAGCATGAAATCTGCCATGAGAGTGGACTATCACTGCATGAAGGTCTAAGTGGGTTACTTGTCTATCCTCCCTGCCTCCCTACTGCCCATCACAGCTGGGTTTCCACAATAACACCAGCATAGCTACAACACCTGCACGTTTGCCTGACACAGCTGCCAGAAACGGCATTGCAACAGCAGTGTAAAAAATAATCATACTGTTCTCACCTCTGAAATGGGTTTGCATATTAACATGTCATGCTCTCTTTGTACTGTCAAGGAGTATCCTCTGGCTTTCTGGTGGAAAGCCAGGAGTTTCTGAAGGAGCAGTCACTGGTTAAGCCAGGGTTCAGTGCAATAAGAACTCTCTATTCCTGCTCCCCAGAACACTGCTTTTGAAGTAGCTCCTCTGATCTCACCTGATGTAGCAACTCCACAGCACATAAAAGATCTGTTATTCTGATTACTGTATATAGAAATTTATTAATAACTGGACTAGGCTCCATTCACTGAGGTTAGCCTGCCAGCAGATTTACCTTTAGTGAAGTCACTCTCAGTTTTAATCGCTTCTTTTAAAAGGACAAGAAAATTGGAAATGATGGTTCTGCTTTGTGCTTGTCTGGGTTGGTGGTGAAAAAAAGGGATATCCCACTGCCCAGCTTTTCTCATGCTGTTTGTGTCTTTGGTCTGTGCATGTAATATATATATATATTTATATATGTTAGTCAAATGTCATCAGAACTGTGCCAGATGTGTGGCAGAGCAAAAAGATAAGGAATTCTACCCAGAGGAGCTTATAATTTTATGGTGGCATGGCACACGCTGTCTATGCCTATTCATAAGCTTTTCATTAATTCCCCTACCTACCCAGATACAAATTTCCTTTCCTGAACACTGGTCCTTAGAGAACCTGAGATGCATACTTAAGAAGTCAGATGCAGAAAAACCCAGCTCAAATAGAAATCCAGTGTCTTAGTTTTAGATGCTTATAACAACATAAGAACATCTTTCACAACTAGCAAAATTTACATTTTATTCACCTTCACTGCTTTTCTAGCATAGGAGTTCCTTTAATGAATTTATAGGTTTGAAAAAGAAACTTTTTCTCTGGTTGGATTGACTTACCTCCAGAGCCAGCCAAACAAAAAGGTTCAGTAACCAAACCAAGTTTTCTCTTTCTATTCTCTAATGACTCTGGCCTGAAATGCTTAGAGGGAAAATAAAAATCTGCCAGGTGATAGCCTTAAATCAGGGAGACAAGAAAACTCAGAGGAAGCAGTCAGAAACCATTCGAAAGCAGTCAGGAGCCACATCTGGTATGCTCTGGTACAGTGCAGCTGGCCATCTCCTCAAAACTCTTGCTGAGTCTCTGTTGGGCTCTAGTGTTTGTGTTAATCATGTACTCCTGGTAAAATACGTAAATCTGCAAAGCAAATTCTCTTTTTAACACCAAACTGTAAATAAAGCAGGGCAAGCTTATTCCAAGCATATTCATGATCAATTTTTATTGATTTAAGTTTCCCATTTTTTAAAATAGTCAGCCTGATTCTGCTGTCCCCTGCACCTGCTTGAAGCATGAATGTGTCATCAAAGGCCCCGAAGTTTCAATGCCTGGTGCAAGTAAGATAGAAACCAAGCCTGTGTTCCCCTGGGATAACATCCCACACATTCCACTAGAGGGGCAGAATTTACCACACATCCCATTTAAACCCCCTTTCTTTCATCGATGTAAAACCTTGACTTAAGCATACATAGAGGTGCTCATTCCACCTCTAGATATTTTTTTCTTCCAGGGCACTGTTTCTAAGAAGAAGCTTAATGAGATAAGAGGAAAAGAAAGAGGAAGAACTGTAGTTAAAAGGTTTCTTTCAGCTTTTTATTGGCAGATAAAAGTATCCCCACTTAAACCACCAATGATTTTTATATTTATTGAAAAAAAGAAGACAACTGAACTTTATGGTAACTAGCACTCTGTTAAAAAATAATAATAAAAGGACCCATATGTATTAAGTAATAGGTTTACATTAATCGCAAACAATGACCTTTAAGTGCATTAAGAAGAGCAATGACCATGGGTGCATTTAGAAGAGCATGCCCATCAGATCGAGGGAGGTTCTGCTCCCCCTCTACTCTGCACTGCTGAGACCTCACCTGGAGTATCGCATCCAGTTCTGGGCTCCCCAGCTCAAGAGAGACAGGGATCTGCTCGAGACAGTCCAACAGAGGGCTACATGGATGACGAAGGGACTGGAACACATGCCTTATGAGGAAAGGCTGAGACACCTGGGGCTTTTTAGTCTAGAGAAGAGAAGACTGAGAGGGGATTTGATAAATGTTTATAAATATATGAGGGATGAGTATCAGGAGGAAAGGGACAGCCTCTTCTCACTCGTGCCCTGTGATAGGGCAAGGGGAAATGGGTGTAAGCTGGAGCACAAGAGGTTCCACCTTAACATGAGGAGGAACTTCTTTACTGTAAGGGTCACAGAGCACTGGAA
>JANHGN010017444.1:0-10413 GCA_024605025.1 Megaceryle maxima | reverse complement strand
AAAAGAAAAGAAAAGAAAAGAAAAGAAAAGAAAAGAAAAGAAAAGAAAAGAAAAGAAAAGAAAAGAAAAGAAAAGACAAGACTGCTGTAGGGCCTAAAAAGTCCTAACAGCAAATTGCAGTGGACTCTACAGCAGCAGTATTCACCTTTGCAGATATGAGACTAAGGAGGATACACAGAAATACTGTCTATACAAAAGTATCAGTGCACAAGCATAGTAGTGTTTTTTCCTTTAATAGTAAAGAGGAATGCAGAGGGAAAAAAAATCAATAATCATGTGAAAACAAAACAAACAAAAAATAAAATGACCATTACTGAACAACTTCTAGTGAACAATTGGCCTGCTAGACAATTTGCTGCCTGCGTGATACAGAAGAAGATTGGGAGACAGCCCAGTACTGTGTGTTCATGTCCTCTGTAGCAAGGCTGCTCAGGGAGGCATGACACCAGCTAGAAGCTTACACACAAAGCAAGATGTGTGTTTTAACTCAGTAGATGTCTATAAAAATGTGTTTTGTGAACACACCATGGCCCATGCATTATTTAGCAGTTGGCTGACCCTGCTCACCAGCACAACTGACAACAGTCAGTGCAAACTGAAAACTTTATTTGGCACTTGCCAGAGCTATTGCAATCCCATACACAAATCAGGTACTTTCTAATGGCCTGGCATTTGCCTGCTGCACTCTACAGTGGCTTTATATTCAGGATAATCTCGCAGTTAACATTAAAGTGCTGCTGCCAGAGAACTGCTTTGAGAAATGATCCAATCTGAATGCTGTTAAGTCCTTTCTAAGGTTTGGTTGTTGGGTTTCTTTGTCTTTCATTACTGTTTTTGTATTCCCTTATTAGCATGAGTAGGTAGATAGGCACAGGATTCTCAAGAAAGGAGTGAAAAAGGCAAAGTCATTATAAACACAACCCATTTCTCCAGGTTACTTAGTTGTCAGGTGCCACAGTCATACAGCCAAATTGGAAGCTGCCAGAGCATTGCTGGAAATTCTCAGCAGCTTGCAGGATGAAGCTCTGCACTGTTACAAAAGGAAAAGCATGATATAATAATGACTAAGAAAGAGCATAAAAATAAAAACAGGAAGCAACACATATCCAAGTGAGGTCTATTTATATATGCAGAACAAGACTCCTCTCAAAATCCCATGGGTCAGCTGCCTGCCTGAATACAGCTATGATAGGGAGTGGATCTTTAATCCCCGTGTCATTACATCTGCTATTTGATAACCAAGTAGAGGGTGTAAAGGAGCCTGCTCTTTGCTTCTATGCCACAATAAATCCTATGTTCTTTTAGAGGAGGCAAGACAGGTAAGTCTTTCAAGTTCTAAGCATCAACCTTTCACCTTCCTGAAAGGTATCTTTACCTAAAAGTACCTGCAAATGGCACCATCCAAGGCTATTTCCATAGCGGAGGTAAAAAGCCACTTTGCTGCAAGTACAGTGTGATAAAACTCCAGTCTCTCACATCCCATGCTAAGCCACTCTGTGCCCACACAAGCAGAGAGTTTCCCCAATCTCCAAGTGTAAGCATCTCACATTTTATACTGTTAACAATGCAGCCCCCAGTTCACTTTGTGAAACATCATCTGTCAGCTTAAATAGTTTGTTTTGATACAAAATAGAAGCTTTCATTAATGGATCCTTCACCTTTTCCACTGTTCCAGTGATTAGATATTAAGCTCTTGGGGTATTATTAGAATCCACTTTTCTTTCAAATCTTTAGACAGTTAATTTAGGGGGTGTTATTGAAAAGAGACTGAGTCTAGCTTCTTCAAAAGCAAAGAGACAAAGAATTCTTTCACACATTCATGACACATCAGTAAGAGGAGACAATACTAGAAGCTCAACAGTTTCCTACAACCCTGTTTGGATGAAAATACTCAGAAACCATGAAGAAAATATGGATTGATTAGGAAAAGATACTTTTTGTTTTTATGAAAGAGCCCCCATCACTTAAAACACTGCTGTAGCAAGGATTGCTGTGGGAAAAGGAAAAACTGGCTATGTTTTGAGTTCAGGACCATTCATTTTCATAGAAAAAAAAATATCCATAGAAAGAAAGGAGGAAGAATTGAAAAGGCTATTCACTTGTGTTTGCTATCCATTCATAGGAAGGCATGTGAAAAATTAGCCTCTGCTTCCTTCTCTTCCACAAGGTAAAAGACAGCCTTCCTGACACTGCTCTGTGATTACAAAGTGGTAACAATTCCTAACCTTGAGTATCAAACACGTGGACAATACACAAAACGATATATGCTCTAAGAGAGGCTGAGAGACAGGAGAACCTCACCATGATGCCCTCCAGTAACAGGGATCTGCACCAGCTACAATGAATGGGCACTGACCTATAAAAATAACACTGTCTAAAATATTCTGGTTTGCGATGATCCAACCAGAAAGGAAATACTTCACCGTGTTTCAATGACTGTGAAAGACTGTTCAGAGATGCCTCTGCTGTAAAGTGCTGCGATTCAGTGCTGCCTGTGAGTTAAATAATCTGTGAGGATCTTCCCTGCATTTTCCTGTGGGTGCTTGTTCTCACCACTAGAAAAATGTTCAGGGATATGAATTTAAGTAGAGCAGGGTCTCATGAGGCCTTAAGAACTGCATAATATTTTCCAGCTAATGTTATTTGTAAAAAATTGGTCAAGCTTTCAGGTATATGTCTAAAAGTCCATAAATCCATCATTAAGTTCACCATTCAAACCAGCTTGATTTAGGACACTTAAGCTTTCAGTCGACTTAATGTGAAAAACAGATGGTTTGGGGCTTCCCAAATTCAGATGTCTGGCCTCAGCTTCAAGGTATTCCTCCAGAAGGAGCTCCTTGCTCTTCAAATGAACATAGTGCCCATTGGAAAGCTCTTCTCACACACCAGTTTGTGGCTGAAAAGCACCATCATCTAATGGGCCAAGATAGATGGGTGCTTTGGAGATATCTGTACTGTTGTGGTTTTTGTGGGTTTGGTTTTGTTTGTTTGTTTGTTTTGGTTTGGTTTGTTTGTTTGGTTTTTTCTTGTAAACTTGATACTTTCTGATACTTTCTCATAACTGTGGCTGAACCTTGACATTCTTATTTATGAGCTGGAATGTAACCCAAAATTTACCTGTTGAGCACGGTAAAGTTACTTTTTCCAAGATCTCTAAGAGATTCAATTTTCATGGCCTGTTTTAATTGTCATGGCCACCACCGTATTTTACATAGTTCCTGTGAAGACTTAGACACCACGTAGAAACACACAAGTCTATGGGGCTGAATGGGACACACTCAAGGGTATCAAAACATCTGGTGGAAATGCTCACCAAGCCAATCTCAATCATTTATCAGCAATACTGTCAAACTGGGGCGGTCAGAGTTGACTGGAGTTTAGCAAATGTGACACTCATCTACAAGAAGGGCTGGAAGGAGGATCTGGGGAACTACAGACCGGTCAGTCTGACTTCTGTGCCAGGGAAGGTCACAGAGCAGTTCCATCACATGGCACATAAAGGACAGGCCCAGTCATCCCATGGGTTTATGAAAGGCAAGTCCTGCTTGATGAACCTGATCTTCTGTGACAAGGTGACCCGCTTAGTGGCTGAGGGAAAGGCTGTGGATGTGTCTACCTGGACTTTAGTAAAGCCTTTGACAGCATTTCCCACAGAATTCTGCTGGAGATACTGGCTGCTCTTGACTTGAAAGGGTGTACTCCTTGCTGGGTTAAAAAACGTTCGGATGGGTGAGGACAGAGAATGGCGGGGAATGGAGTTAAATCCAGTTGGCAGCTGGTCACAAGTGGTGATCCCCAGGGCTCAGTATTGTGGCAGATTTTGTTTAATACCTTTACTGATTATCTGCATGAAAGGACTGAGGGCACCCTCAGTAAATTTTCAGAAGACACCAAGTTTGGCATGAGTGTTGATCTGCTCAAGGGTAAGAAGGCTCTGCAGAGGGATCTGGACAGGCTGGATGGATGGGCCAAGATCAGTGGTAGGAAATTTAAGAAGGCCAAGTGCTGCATCTTGCACTTGGGTCACAAAAACTCCATGTAGTGCTAAAAATTCCGTGAAGGGTGGCCAGAAAGCTGCTCAGCAGAAAAGGACCTGGGTTTTTTCAGTGACAGGTGGCTGAGCATGAGCCCAGGTGGCCAAGAAGGCCAAGGGCCCCTTGGCCTGGATCAGAAATAGTGTGGCCAGTAGGAGGAGGGCAGTGATCGTGCCCCTGCACTCAGCACTGCTAATACTGGGTTCAGTTTTGGGCCCCTCACTACAAGAAGGATATTGAGGGGCTGGAGCATGTCCAGAGAAGAGGAAAGAAGCTGGTGAAAGGTCTAGAGCACAAGTGTTGCGAGGAGCAGCTGAGGGAACTAAGGTTGCTTAGTGTAGACAAAAGAAGGCTCAAGGGAGACCTTACTGCTCTATAACTCCCTGAAGGGAAGTTGTAGTGAGATAGTGTCATGAAGGCACCAAGAAAACAGAAGCAGCTACCCAAAATGCCAACTCATCACAACCAAAAATCACCTGGTGCTCCTTCTGACAGAACTGAATTACAAGTTCAGTTTTCAGTCAGAAATATACTTCTACACAAACAATTCCTAAGCTTTAAGCAATATTCTTTCTAGAGAGATGAACCAAAATGAGCACACACTTACAAAGGGAAAAACTTCCCATACAATGGTACCCAGAAGAATGATCACTCACCCAAAAGGGGGTGAGGGCTCATTCAAGGGTATATCCAGAAGATATCACCAAAGTGGGGGGAGGACTCACTCAGTCCTCAGAAGTGTCCCAATCCAAGGGGAGGGGTCCACCTACTGCTGCAAAACTCACTTGCTCTCAGGCAACTGACACAAAAATAATCTGTCTGGTGGTTCTCCATTTATACCCTAGTAGACACTGAACTGTGATCATTCCAATTAGTTGGGGGAAAGAGCACAACAGAGTAATTTAATGGCTGTAAGGCACCAAGCAGATCTTCATCAGGTCTTTGGCAAGCACTGATCTTTGTCAGGTTTTGTCAGGGTGGCTGTGCATGGCACAGATGGCTGTTGATGTCTTCTCCCAAGTAGCAAGTGATAGAACGAGAGGAAACTGCCTCAAGTGACACCAGGGGAGGTTTAGATTGGATATTAGAAAAAATTTCTTCACCAAAGGGGTTAGCAAGCCCTGGAACAGGCTGCCCAGAGAAGTGGTAGAGTCACCATCCCTGAAGGTATTTAAAAGACACAGAGATGAGGTGCTTAGAGACATAGTTTAGTTGATGGACAGTGCTAGGTTAATGGCTCGATCAATGATCATAAAGGTCTTTTCCAACCTAAACAATTCTATTATTCTGTAAGATCTTTTATGGCTAAGCGTCTTGGAAATGCTTCATGCTTTCTTTATCAAGAAACAGAAATATTTCTTCAATTCGAAGATATTCCAAACAAAATTGAACTTATGTTCTTTAACAATGACCTCTCTTGTTGCTCATTATGTAGTTTGTGTTGTATTGTACATTTCAGGTGCTTTTTAAATGTTTCTTATTAAAAAGAAAAAAAAAAGTAAAAGAAGTAAAAAAGTAAAAGAGTAATCCTGGCTCCACATACTTCACCAGTTACTGGTACTTCACAGAATCACAGAATATTCATGTTTAGAAAAGACCTCCTAGATCACTGAGTCCAACCATACCCATAACAAAAAAACACCTAAAAAAACCCCCCAAACACCTAAACACCCTGATCAGACATTAGCATGATCAGATATTGTCTTGAAATAAAACCCATTGTGTGAGAGTAAGCAATTAAAGCAAACAAACCTAGACCATTGGACCCTATTATCCTCCTATTATTTTCCTCTCCTTTCTCTCAGTTGCTCTGTGCAGCACTTTGAAGTGATGCAATACCTTCGTAAAATGACCCTCATCACAGCTTTCCTGCATTCTTCCTAACCACGTGCCCTACTATCAGCTGCTCTTCTAGTTCAATGACTAGAGTTTGTAATTTGGTGCCTGGGATGTGTATTTCCTGAGCTGCTTCACAGCAATTCCCATATATTAGAAAGAAAAACATCCCAAGTGAAGGGACTGTACAAAGAAGCCTCAGCCCTGGAGCTGTAGGAGGAGATAGAGGATACAGATGTTCATTTGTACAAATGCAGGTAAGAAGGTGTTTAAAAGTGTCAAGTGCGTAAAGCCACAAGATATAGAAGGGCTGAAAGGTGCATGAGAGACAATATTCAGAAAGCAGGAGGTCAGAAGATCAGCTCTTAAATTAAAATTGCAGCTTGCAAATAGGTAACAAAGTTTTTGTGGCTTAGATAATCACAGAACTTATCCAAATCTTTGAGACCGATATAATCTTCTGGGGTTCATTCACATTGTAGACACAGAGTGCAATCTTTGAGTGACAGGTCTGCAAATAACTAACCTTCTCAAACTGTCAGGACTTTACCAGAACTTGCTGAGGCAGGATTGTAAAATAAATACCATTGTGACACTCAGCATTTCAATGCGTTTAGAAAAATCATTGTGGTTTTCCATGTTTTCCAGATAGAAAAGAAATAGCAGAGAGAAACCACATGAAAATTGTTTAGCCAACTTTTCCTTCATAGGTGGGCAAACATGACACAGGTCTACAGTTCTGTAATGGAGTCATGCTGAATGCTTAGGGTAAAGTGGAATGAATGCATTTTATTTTTACATGTTCCAAACTAGAATGTCTGCTTTACTATCCAGCTTTGTGTTTGGCTACAGATGCCTTCAAAATTTTTTTTCTACTCTCCAGGCACACATCTGATTTCTACTAAAAATGAGCTTCACATTAAAGCTATTATTGAAGTGTGTCATATTTTACTATTGCATATGAAGTATAATCAAGCTTCCTACCCCAGGGCACATCACAGATTGCACAGGGACCCAAATCTCAGCGTCCTTGAACTGTCATGATATGTCTTACCATAATAAGACAGGCTGTATTATGATACAAGATATTTCAGCGTAAGCAGTATGCCAGATGGGTGATATATTTGAACTGGTGTACATTACCTAATTTTCCTTTATAAATTAGAAATCAGTTTCCATTTGGGAAATTTTTGGTGGGAAAACCCCACAAGCTGAACTCTTAGCACTTAGTATCAGTACATTGCTGAGATCTGCTACCCACATAAACAATGCAATACTAAATCCAACAGGATTTTTGGGGTAGTAGAGAAAGCCTAGCAGCCAAAGATGAAGGGTAAAAGCCTTTTCCAACAACTGTAAAAATTCTCTCATTTAAGGAACGCCATCATAATAGCTTGGTCCCTAGTGGAGCAATCCTACTGACTTGTATGGGAAAGGAGAGAAAAACAAAATGAGGAGCTTTCAACACTTGAGAGATTCTGGGAAAAGCAAACTGTTTCTGTTCTGCCTATCAAAATAATTTGTTGTTAAAGCACATAATTAGATGAGACCAAATGCACACACATCTGTGTCCTGTTTTAAGACATTGTTCTTGAGTGGTTTATTCTAAGCACTAAATACAAATATATTGATTCCATGTGGCACAAAGGTGTTACTGTTGGGGATAAAGAGTGGAGTGTGTGAAAGAAAGCATCTTGGGCAATATAAGTGAAGGTCCAGGTGACACTTCACCTCAGTCTCTGGGACACTGGACCATGGGAAAAAACCCCTTTTCTAACCAAATGCACTGTGGCCATCAAGCTAACCTCCGAGTCAACCTCACTATAATGGTTCAGCAGAAGTTGGTGTATTCATTACTCGTAGTTCCTAACACCATGCTGTGGACAGATGTCTGAAAGTAGATTTTTGATAAATGCAAGAAAAAATCATAAACAGCAGAAATTAATAAGGGGATAAGAAGCACGGAAGCAGCATCATGCCAGAAGGGTTATAATTTCAATATTCTCCATGCTATTATTCATACGATAAGCACCTATGTGAATAACTGAGTAAATATATTTACACCAGGAGACAAAATTAATATTTTTAGAATGTGATCTCCCTTTTAGGCTTGTGGCAGGTGCAGCCTCCACAACAGACAAAACAGGAAAAAAACAGGGTGTGCCAGAGCAGTTTGGCACCTCAGCTGTTAAGCTGCAACACACAGTGCAACACACAGTCTAGACCCTTAACCTGTTTTGTGTGGGCTTGCCCCCTCAACCAATTAGAATGACCACCCTTGATTAGGGTATAAATGGGGCTCACCTAAAAACCGGTGAATTGGTTCTTCCCAGAGCAGTGGGCCTGGCAGTCAGCCCCTCCCCTTGGATACGTGTCCAAGGGCACTTCTATGGATTGAGTGAGCCTCGCTCCGCCCTGTTTTGGGTGGAAACTCCGGGGTAGGAGGTTTCCTTTTATGAGCAAGTGTGTTCCCATTTTGGTTCATCTTTCCTCAAGGTTTAAGAATTAGTTGTGTAATAGTTATATTCCCAAAAGACATCCAAACTTGCATTTTGTCAGAAAACGTGCTGGGCAACTTTCGTTGTGATAAACCCCTATCTGCCGGACAGCAGCTGCTGTCTGTTTTGTGGGTGCCATCATAACAAGGCTTATCAAAAATATATTTTACTATTTCAGCTTCTCAATCTCAAGTGTTCTTTGGAAAAAAAGAGCAGGTTTTCAAAGATCTTATCTGAATGTGTTTTTTTATAATTAAATCCTGTCAACATAGAAGGAAGAAAAGCACTCTTAAAATGAAAGGTAAATAAAGAATGCAAGAAACTGTACAAGGGCCAAACTAAGATGAGATCATAAGACAAGGAAAGAATAAAATTCTCCTTCCATAGACAAATACTTCCAAACCAAACTGTTCTGAAGTGGAATGAAATGTTCTCGTCAACTTCATTAAGTTTCGAACTAGATCCATCTCTGCATGTTAGTGAGCACTCACTGGTTTTGGTGACATTTATAATTTGAGCCCAGTTATAACCTTATAAAGCAAAAGCACTGGAGGAAAATTCTCCAACGACTTCCTAGAGGTTGTTATATAAATGTTGCTGAGTAGAAAACAGGATCTTTCTCAGGTGTACCCTGACAAGAAAGTGCATCATACTATTATTTATTCTGTCTGTATTTCAGTCCTTGAATATACTTCCACTGTGCTGCTAATCAATAGATATGTGTAAGAGACTACTGATGTCTCAAACCTTGTGTAGAGATAAGATCTGGAAGGAGAAGGAGCAAGACCTGTCTGGAGGCAGGAGGAGTCAATGGCTCTCAATGGTCCTCAGTGGCTCTGCCATCCTTGTGAGTGCACAAGGAGAGGTCTATTCTGGACACACCACCAGAAGGAGCTCATGAAAATTAGTACCACCTCTCAATGCTTCCTATGCAAACCAGGGATGCCACCCATATCCCAAGCATATAAAGAGACAGTAAAATACTGATCTTTGTCCACCCACCTCAGAAGAACTCAAGATTTGGACAGATCCGTGAGATGTCACTGGATCTGAGTGTGATGATTCTTTGCATCTTTCTCTCTCTCCCCTACCTTTTCCTCTTCCTCTTTCTGCTCACTTTTCCTTTCTTCTCCTTCATACTTAGTTGTGCCTTAAAGCAATTGATAAGAAAATAACCTTTACTGCCAAAACACCTTTAACTGCACCATTTATTGATTCTTCTCAGGGAAGACCAATAAACTGTTTTGTATTGTTCCTCCAAGTCTTTGTAGTGACTCTACCACCTCTGTTTCAAAACCTCTTTTGGGGGATCATAACGATTCACCCACTGAGTGGGACAAGACAGTATGTCAAGAGCAGAGAAAGAAAACTGTATCAAACATTAACATGAATAACAAATTAACAGTCCCTAGACTGTGGGCTGACTGGACTGGCAAAACTTGCCTTGCAGCACAGGATGGGATCAAGAGTCAGAGTGGATTTAATGCTTTTCATCTTCTGAAAAGGGTTTCAGCTCACTATAACCTGCCACTGCAAAAATACTGATACCTTTTATATGATGATGATAACAGTGAAATAAAAATAAATTCTAACAATGTTGTTCATATCCACGTGGGAAAAAAAGAAAAATTTGCATTTTTTTTAGTAAGTAGGCTGTGTCCCATGTTTACACAGTGCCAAAATATGTCTCCAGATGAACATGGCAGTGAGTCACGGTAAGTAGGAAGTGACACACTGGAGACACCTCTGTGTTTTGATATATTATGTATAAATCATCTTATACTTGCTGGTTTTTAGTCCTACTGACTTCTCACAGTGATCTCAGAAGTATCGTTCAGACATAAAAAGATAAAATATTTCTTATTTAAAATATAAATATTTACAATATAAGAAAATAAAATATTTCTTAAGAGCTTTGTGATTTCGGGGAGTATTTCATATTCTCATAGAAAGGTAGGGGTTGGAAGTGACCTCTGGAGATCATCGAGTCCAACCCCCCTGCCACAGCAGGGTCACCCAGGGCAGCCCACACAGGAACAGATCCA